>NQII01006461.1:0-16895 GCA_002778355.1 Clitarchus hookeri | reverse complement strand
GCGAAACATGTACCACGGAGAGGAGTAATACGAGCGTTCTTTCCTTCTGTCGGGCAGCCTTTGTGAGCGCGCCGATATTTAAACGGCTAAGCGGAGAGGCCGGGCACTTGATTTTGATGTCATTAATTACTATTTTTTAAAAGGCACAAAATTGGAAGGAGTGACGATTTTTCACCTTTCAACCATGCCCTTAAGGTTGGTTGATTGCTATGTTTGAAAAGTGGTGGGTGCGTTTCTGTAGGAGTCAGTGGCGCAAGCACAGAACTATTAAAATTAGGTAAATGTGCAAAAGACACAAACATTTATTAGCAAACGTAGAATAATCTGAGCATCATTGTCGTTGGATTGCATTGCGTAACGTGTACACATAAGTATGTGCATAAATTCACCATGCAGCTGACTGAGTGAGTGAAGAGATTCGGGCGGCTCTTAACAGCGAGGTCTTGTCTTGAGAGCCGATGAGGGTGATTGAGGCGAGCGTGGAGCAGCGCCGGAATGAAAAGTTGGGGGAAGCGGGAGACCAGCGGCATCGTCCGGCATGATTCCTACATGCGAAAATCCAGGAGTGGCCCAGCCGGGGATTGAACCCGGTTCGCCTTGGTGGGAGGCGAGCAATCTAACAGCTCAGCCACCGCGGTCCCACCATGTAGCTGAAGGCTGGCATGTCAAAAAATAACTAAAGAATTACGTTAAGCATCTACTAAGAACAATTAAAATGAACGTACACATTAGAGTTTGTACTCTACATAAACAGAAAAAATAAGTGAGCTGACTCACGGCGCCAACGTCAGTGCCTTGCTGACACTTCTCGTCCAAACTGTAGCGTGGTTCTACGGTATGACCACCCGTCCACATGGAGACTCACTATACGGCCTCGCCCAAGCTCCGTTTATTGAACTGCGTACAAAAGACGTCTTGGCATGCCGATAACGCTCAACACAACTTCGGAACACAATATGACGTTGGAAACTACTTACTACCTCTGAAGGTGAGCAGCACGCATACGACGCATATATTCGACCAGCAGTAGGCGCTCAATTCTTGATTCTTCCTCTTCGCTGCGCTCGTGATCATTTTGTGTGCTACTCACAAGTAATGCCACTTACAACTATGGTTATCCGTATGTACTTCTTTCAAAGCGTAATTTTTTTTCCTTTTCGTTACTGTGCAATGGAAAATGTAAAAATTGAATTAGGTTGGTTATTTCGATATTTCAAAGCTAATTGCAAACGCAAACCAAATTAAAATCATAAAAAATTATAATTAATAATGCTACTTAAAAAAAATATGAATTAGTGAAAAAATAATTATTTTTATGCTATTAAGAAAGTCTAATTTTTTATAACTCTATTTTGGCAGCTTGCTTTCGTAACTGTAAGGAATAAATTGTAAATACACTTTTCTGAAGAGTGTTATCACGGAATGTCCTTCGTCACAGTTGTCACCAAGCCCCCTCGGCACTCCTTCCCGCCTGGGTTTCGTCAGTTTTCATCAAGATATTGGCATTTTTTTTTTCTGCCATTTGAAGTGTTTTACTTTTCATGTTGCAGCACGTGGGACAGGATATTTGCGAGAAGCAAACGGGAATCCTGCTCCAGTCTGCTGTCCAATCGCGAAAATCATCATAGAAGATGCATCGCCTGGTTGGGCACATACCTGTAAAGCAGTGATGTATTGCGGATTGCTACTCTCAAGATCTCAGGGATTTGTAACGCATTGTTATTTCCTTGTGTTTGTGCCAAATGAATCNGAAGTGTTTTACTTTTCATGTTGCAGCACGTGGGACAGGATATTTGCGAGAAGCAAACGGGAATCCTGCTCCAGTCAGCTGTCCAATCGCGAAAATCATCATAGAAGATGCATCGCCTGGTTGGGCACATACCTGTAAAGCAGTGATGCTTTGCGGATTGCTACTCTCAAGATCTCAGGGATTTGTAACGCATTGTTATTTCCTTGTGTTTGTGCCAAATGAATCGACCTTGAAACATATTTCTGATTGGCTGGAAGTGGTATCATTGTTGTAGCGGGTTCCAGATTAGCCTTGGCCGCACTTGTTCCCTGTTCCATGCAGCTCTAGGTACGGGGTTCGCGTGGGGTAGACGAAGGAAGAGTATTTGTACTGCCGCGAGGAGAGCTCGGTGAAGGAGAGTTGGAATCCAGGGTGATATGCATCCTCCTTGGTTTGGGAAAGGGAAGGAGGGAACACTGGCCCAATTGCACCACTCTCCCCTCCTTCCTCCAGTGATGTGTTTTTCCCCGTCA
The DNA here is from genome assembly GCA_002778355.1 of Clitarchus hookeri. Taxonomy (NCBI): domain Eukaryota; kingdom Metazoa; phylum Arthropoda; class Insecta; order Phasmatodea; family Phasmatidae; genus Clitarchus; species Clitarchus hookeri. The sequence continues at coordinate 14,633 of NQII01006461.1, read as the reverse complement.
CTCAGGTTAAACCAGCGTCACACAAAAATAGGAAAAATAAGGTCCCGCCCCTTTTCTACTGGCTTTTGACCTCCTAGCCTTCTTTTCCCGTATAATTTATATTAATGCATGACACGTTGAACATATATTCTGTCCATGAGGGGGGGGGGGTTTATGGTGTCTATGCTGGTTTTCCCTTTCTTTTATTAGTTAAAGGTTAACCACAGCACCCTGCCATGGCCACAATCACGGCCATCACTTCCTTATTCATCTCTGCCGCGATACATGCTTCCTTGCATGAATCCCCCCTCATTGTAGACGTATGGGGCTTAGCCGTGAGATTCACTTATGTCCATCCTTAACTCNTTCCTTGCATGAATCCCCCCTCATTGTAGACGTATGGGGCTTAGCCGTGAGATTCACTTATGTCCATCCTTAACTCAGATGGTAGGTTAGGAGAACCGGTGCAGGTGAGTCCAGATGAGCTGTCGTGAGTTTAACGTCGTGTTCGTGGGGGCTCTACCGCTGGGATCTGCGGGCCCCTTCGAAGGAGAGGGGCCCTGAGAGCATGGAGGGGCATCAATGAGGGTCTGGGACACTGAAGCACTGCATTNGGCCCCTTCGAAGGAGAGGGGCCCTGAGAGCATGGAGGGGCATCAATGAGGGTCTGGGACACTGAAGCACTGCATTGTCAAAATAGGCATTCTAGATTAAAGGACTTGGAAGACTCTGTTTTGGAAAAGATGATAGTATGAGGGAGTGGTGGACCAGTCAGCACTACCTGTATCTCAGGGTGTACGGTGAGGGAAGCATCCTCGACTCTGGACTGATAGTACACTGTGTTGGAAGTGGGTTGCTAGAGAGCGAAAACTGAACGTAGGAGTGGGTTTCTGACGAACCTCTCATCTAGAAAACTGCCTGGTTGTTTTCTTCTGTTTTNGCGAAAACTGAACGTAGGAGTGGGTTTCTGACGAACCTCTCATCTAGAAAACTGCCTGGTTGTTTTCTTCTGTTTTCATGATTGTAAGGAAATAAAATTTAGAAATAACAATATGTTTTTGGAAAATTTATATTTTGTATATAAATTATATATGGCAGTTATTGCGTTAATTTGAAGTGATTATGNAATATGTTTTTGGAAAATTTATATTTTGTATATAAATTATATATGGCAGTTATTGCGTTAATTTGAAGTGATTATGAAATATTTAACGTTGTTGATAATTGATACTTAAATAAATGGCATAGCAAGAAAACAAAGAAAGATTTGTGGCACAGTTGTATGCAACAAATTTACATATTGTAGTAGTCATTCAAAGAAGCTTTTCCTCTCTTTGCCAAATCTAGAAACAAAATGGGGTAAAATTAATTTTCTACTTTTATTTTCTATTTGTTAAGATTTTTTGGATTTCACGCTTCTCGTACCTTCCTGTAACAGATTCCTTGGGCAGTATTTACGGAGATTGGGTAGATAAATTGTGGTGGACGTGACGGATTGAGACAGCCGCCACAGTGTGTAGGCCTGCTTTCGTAAACTTGATATTTTTTTTTGTAAAATGGACATTAGTTATTTCTGATTTAAGCTTCATCAGAGTCAAAGCCTCAAGTTGTTTTCAATTCTTAAAAGTCCTCTTGGATAATGTAATTATCAAGTATTGTACACATTCTCCAAAAAAAATTGAAAGAATTTGAAACAGCTAATAACGCTAAAACCAAACAACAGCCATCAGTTTTAAACAAAACTTAAGTTCACGAGCGTAGGCTACACACTAGGCATAAAAGCATGTTTATATTTGATTCTTTACAGTTATGATAGCAGGCTATTAAGGTAGCGATATAANACACACTAGGCATAAAAGCATGTTTATATTTGATTCTTTACAGTTATGATAGCAGGCTATTAAGGTAGCGATATAATAGATAAGACGTCCATAACATTAAAAAAGACGCCTCAAAAATAATTTTTTTTTCACTAGTGTATAATTTTGAATGTAATATAAGTAATTAACAAAAATCTCTGTGATATAAATTCAGTTTGTTTTAGAAATCAACTTTAAAAAATTAAAATAACTGAGGTGAATTAATTTACACAACTTTTTATTTCACAATACTGGGGGAAAAAATAACGCATTGAAGGAAGTGCATGAGATATACCATAGCTGAACGTGACATTAGTTGNTCACAATACTGGGGGAAAAAATAACGCATTGAAGGAAGTGCATGAGATATACCATAGCTGAACGTGACATTAGTTGAGAATAGAGCGTGCAGCGAAATATTCAGAACTCATTAATAAAGAGTAACGAGGGGGATTTAGGGTGAAGAAGCACGCAATTTTTCTTGCAGAAGATTCTGATCAATGAGCCAGGAGGGTATCTCAAACGTTGTTTAATAGTGAAACAGTTCCGAATGTATACGAAGTAAAATTTTCAGGTTATTTTATCTTTGAACTTAGTGAGTTTTCGCAAACGTAGATTTGATGTGGAATTGACGTGAATTTCTAACAACATTCGAGGAGGGGGGAGGGCATACTTCTGTACCCTTCCCCGCCACAAGTATGGCGTGATTTAATAGTCGTGTTAGAGGCGTGTGGAGTGTACGTTGTGTGGTTGTGCGGCGGAGTCCATTTGCTGAGGGTGGCTGCGTGGGAAGAGAGTTCGGGATCACAGCCGCTGGGCAGCGCTGCGTGCAGCCAGACATATGAGTGTCGACAAAAGAGGGCTGCTGTACACTCGTAACTAATCACTAACCGGTGGGACAATAGGCCACGAGTTAGGGCGTTCCCTCTCGCCATTAGCGCTAACTTGAATAAAGCGTTTTAAGTGCCATCCATGCACTTTCCCTTAATTATCTGCAGAACTGTCATTAACCGTCCCGTCCGTATTATCGAGGCTTAACGCACCACCCGCTTACTAATATTACTATTTTTCTGTTCAATTATCGAGGTAATGTGCACAGAATTTATCCCATTGACTGGCTCATCAACTCATAGCACAAACAGTTATACTTAAGGGTGGTTCTGGCTTGGAGTGTATGCACTCACTAAGGGATTTTTACAAAATTAAACTCTAAAGGAAGTAAAAAAGGGTAAAAATATTTTTAATGGATACCTCAATAGCTCTTAAACACGATAAGAAATCGCTGCTTCTGAAGGCTGCATATAAAATATTATACAAAATAAAATGTCACAATTTTTTTAAATTTCGAGTATTTTAATTTTTAATTCTGAAGGGTGAACAAGGTTTACATAAAACGTATTTTCGTAGCTTTCACAGTATGTCTTAAATTTTTGATGGTAATGTATATATATATATATATATAGAAAGACGACGTGGCATGGACTCGACTAATGTCTGAAGGTATGCAGGAGGCAAATTCACACCATTAATCCTGCAGGGCAGTCCACAAATCAAATCTGCGCCAATTTTAGAAAGGGTTGCACGTCTGTCATGTTTAATGATTCTCGTCAGTCGTCGTTTGTCCCGTTCTTTCGCGATCTTTTTCCAGCCGCAGCGATGTCGAAGATGTGATGTTTTACCGGATTCCCGATATTCACGGTACACTCGTGAAATGGTCGTACGCGAACATCCAAATGTTATCGCTACTTCGGAGATGCTATTTTCCTTCTCTCGTGCGCCGACTGTAACACCACGTTCAAACTCACTTAAATCTTGATAACCTGCCATTGTAGCAGCAGTAACCGACCTAGCTGCGGACCGCATCGCGTTACTCTGATTGGTTCCATACCTCTGTTTTTGCATACGCACGCCTATACCAGTTTTTTTGGCTCTCCAGTGTATATATACAAAAAGCGTCTGGCAACTACACAAGCTTCTTCTAAATGTCGGGGCTCCAATAATGCTGTTGTGGTACCTGGTTAGCATGCTAAAAATTTGTAATAGTACCAGGTTGCAGGTGAATTTTCTGCACAGTAGTGAATGCCCATTAGTGCCCCAATACTTCATCCGGTGTGTCTGAGAGGAACCTGTTTTCATACCGCCCATAACACTCATTCCATCAACGTACACTTAACGAAACATCCAAGCACACTTGAGAATTTAGCATTCTGTAATTCCCTATTGGGACCTGCTTTGAAAAGACTATAAATAGGGCCCAGGTACAGTGGCTAAAGGTAGTAAAGATAGACTTGAGGCTGCTTGTTACACTAACAAATATACGTAGCCTGCTATAATGTAAGCTCAGCTAATAATTTCGAAATCCTAATTTCTGAGGAGATAACTACTAATGTGATGCACGAAGAGGTTCTTTTATAAGAATTAGTACCTATTAAATGTAGAACAATTGGGCGAAAATCAAATGGCAAACTAATTTACTTCATAGGCTTCACAATTTAGTTTAATTGTTTTGTTTACTTTGAAAATTACCTAAAAGGTAGTATGAAATTATTTAAAATGCAGACGCAGCACTCTAACTTTGACAGAAGGAAAGTATAGAGAAAATTAAGTTGGACTTCGTTGCAGCATACGTTGTGTGTGTTATTGAGAACTGACCAAGTAATCGGAGTCTATTCTTGAGTTTAAGAGAAACATTGGTAACTGGCAAAATAATCACTAGTACTTTTTAAATATACAAAGATGAACAGAAAAAGTTGCTAACCATTACTTAATATTTAATCATATCGTAATCGGAACAAAGCCAGATATTTTGAAAACGGCTCTTAGTGAGAAGTTCGTGTGGTTCCTAGCGGCTGTTTTGAGTGCTAATGCCACTAAATCGATGTAAACATTGAGCAGAGACATAATGGAATTTGGCGGAAGTGGGAGAGCAGTGGAAAAACTCGCCGATCAACGGCAACGCCACCACATTTCTCACTTGCGAAACTCGGACGTAGCCATGTCAGGAACCAAGCCCAGTTCGCCATGGCAGTGTTATGACCACTACACCACTGCGGTACCTTGCTGAGACTAAGTATTCTCGTGGCAAGGTACATTAAATTTGTCATTCTTCTTATATTACATTACATACAATTACATACATACATTACATACAATAACGATGTCGCCTGACTTTTGACTTTGACTTTGACTTGAGCATCCGTTTTGTATACTCTGAAATATTTATAAATTAAAAAAATTGAATTAATAATATCCAAAAAAATTTTACAAACGATTTTATTAGTATTTTGTTTGCTTGATAGCTGCAGCCTGTCATTCGTAAAGAACTCTACAAGAATTATTTGTTTTAAATAAAAAAAATTCGGAAAAATAATTGTTTTTTTTTCTCGAAAAAATGCATTTATAATTTTTATTCCCTGCCACTCTACCTCTGCGGCCGCTAACTTAAAAGTCATTTATCACTATGTAGCTAATTCTAAATATCAAGATTCGTTATATAAAAGTAAATATAAAAAGGTTTTACAAAAAAAAATGTCTTCACTTATGAACACGGAGAGTTAAAAGGAAATCTGTTTTTACCAGTGTAACATTGCAGTTTTTGAGGGGCGATGTTTACTGTTGGTCAGAGATATTTTAATTAGATATGATTACGGAATACTTGATTATGCTGTCACATCATTTAATATAATTTCCAAATTACGCTTTATTGTATGAGTTAAACAAAAATGCAGTATAATTTTTAGTTATTTTAATAATTTATTGACATAGAGATCATGTGTAAGTATATTTAACTTGTTTCTAGACGATATTTAGTGCTATAAGTTTTTTTCTTACTATCTATTTATTCCCTAGAGGGTTAGGAAGTATTCAAGGTTTATTAAACAAATGCACGAAATAAAATACACTAGTTGTCTCTCGTCTCGCCATCGTTGATTGGCGGAGGACAAATGACATAAGTAACGCAGACGTAAAATCGAACGTAATTTTTACTAGCAGAATGAATACAACCACCTCCAATGATGGATGTGTGTGGGAAAATGGTTTAATTTCCTGCAGGATGTTTGAATGTGAATAATCATTTTGTTTGTAAAGAAAAGAAGTATTAATTTGTTGAATTTGCTGTAGAAGAAGAAAGAATTTAGTAAAATATTTTAGATGCTAATAATTTTGACTATGTAATTGTAATTTAAACTGAAATGTTATAAACGGCGCCCAACGTGTTAATTATATCTGATTCTACTGAAGTGTAACAAGGGGCATGATGAGGGAAATGTTTATTGCGAAATTATGGGCGTGTGACAGTCGAGTCACAGCCTTGAAGCAAAGAACGTAACATAACCTTATTAGTCGACGGTATGCCAACTGTAAATTTTGTAATTTTCCGTCCTATCGTAAGGACGATAGTACTTTTGTTAAGCAAGTAACAGTTTTTCAAGAAAATTATTTACTAATTTAATTCTGTATCGTTGTGGTATGAATGCTATTGCTACTAAGGCTGGTAGTGGTCTTCTTCAATTATGTTTTTTCGTATGCCACATAATACTTCTCATACAACGGTTGCATTTATAAATCGAGTTGTAAAAGATATTGCAGTGTGGAAGACTTTTGCAATTCATGAAGGTATGAGTGGTCAGACGGCTCTTATGTATTCGAGTAAGAAGATGAAATTTGAAAATGTGGATGGAATTTTAATGTTTCTTAAGTTAATTGTTACTACTGCTGATGGTTACATACTGAGTCATGTTCAGCTCGCGTATAATGCCAGAATGAATAATTACTGCTAGTGATATTTATGTTTTTTGCTTTAACAAGGCTTTGTACTGCTGACGATAGCACTATCGTTTTGAATTAGAGGTGACAGAATTTTTATAGAACTGTAGCTGTTATTTCGACATTATTTAAATATATTATTTCAATATTTTAATATTATTACTCAAACTCTAAGTTATCAAATTTTCAGTTATTTATTCATAGTAACATAATTGCACATGAAATGTGTATACTGCTTATACATATTTTCTTGACTACGCATGCTAAATTTTACTGGTTCGGCGAATAAAAGCCATTAACACTGTTCAGTTTTCGCCTATCACTTTAGAAAGTCTTAAAACTATTTTCTTACTCCTCCAGTTGGGTACAGGCATTGCTTTTATAAATACTGAAGCATGTTTTATGCTACACTGTGATAGTTTCACAAGTAAAGAGTTTGCATTTATCATATCTAAAGAATAACTTGATATTTCAAGGCAGAGCGACACAGATAAGTGAACGTTGATATTTTCGCTTTGACTTGACTCCCAGAATTTAATTTGACACCCAAAATAAATTTTTCCAAATAAATAAGAAACAAATATTTCAAAGAGAATTAAAATTATTTATTAAAAATAACTGTAACCACTATTTAGCTTGACCAATACTATTTTCCAAACGTGTTAAATTAACATTAATATAAAAAAATCCTTGTATTTTTCAAGAATTTTTTTTTTTTTTACTCAGACTTGTGTGATACGAGGTCTCATTCGCTTGCCATTACAGGCGTCGTCAAGCAGTCGCGACCCTCCACGCGTCTGCTTAGCAACGTTTCTCGCGACTCACCTTTAGACTCGCCTCAGCTTCATTATCCTTTGAGTATGTCTAAAGTAGTACACCGAAAAAAAACCCGGAAACACCTATAAAATACTTTATGAGTACTTTAAGCGTACGTCGTTCATCAAATATTTCACATTTTCGCACTTAAAATATTACGAAATACTTGTTGCAATGACTACAGAATAAAGAGGGCAGTATGACACTTAGAATGTATGCATAATTTATTATAGCAAATAATATGAAATAGTGCCAGAATACTAGAGAAAATAAAATAATTACACAAAATCTTCCTGCTCCCCGATCCAGACGTCCGTTTTAACATTAACTTTACTTTGCAGCTCGCTTACTATCATGACTCGTTTCGGTTAGCTCACACCTGTCAGTCATTCTCTATTAATACTTTTATAGTTATAACATCAAAACAATGCTGACATCTGCTAGTACTTATTCATGGCCAATATACTGGACTATAGAGGTAAAACATCAACATTAGGGCAATAAGTTTTAGTTTTCCGCATTAAAACATGACAAGACAACCATTTAATTTATAAATGATAATGAGCTGAGGGTAGTTTTACATCATTTCGTTTCATTTCCCTCAACTTTGGATTTATGATTTTTAAATAGGTTTATAGTAGTCGTCTACTGCTCCTTATTTGTTCGTTGAGACGAATGCAAATCTTGACACTACTGAGATATTAAATTAGATTTCCAATTTACTTATTGTAATTGATGTAAAAAATTTACAGGTTGGAATCTTAGGGGCTTAAATAAACAATGACAGATTAATTAAAATAATTATGAACTTATTCTTCGCCGCACGTCTGTCTTCGTTCAATATGCGAAATTTTTGTTGCGCGTTTGTTCTGGGGCGTTCTGTCGAGGAGTTTGGTTTTTCTAAATTTTGTTTCGGTCGCCGTTCAAAATTTGGTGTGATAGTAACTTAAGCCTCTTCACGGCAGCATTATCAAATTCGTTTTAATGCTTTATGTTTTATTTTGTGTAAGTTTTTAATGTGCTTGTTAGCAGCCCCGGTTTTTTGTGGATTAGTTTATTTCATGAACGTAACACTCATGGCCCATCGTGCAACTTTTTGAGTTGGGTTCAAATACGAGTAGTCAATGTGCAATTTTTTGTTTTTATGTTTTTAAATTGTTCGTGGTTGTGCGTAGTGAGGGCTTTTATTTGGGTCCTTATGACCGCCCCTTACTACTTTGTTTTATTTGTACTTTTAAAAGGAAAAGGTTAAATATTGTTTGAATATGAAGAAACGTGCGCTCTTTGAGAATTATTGTTAAATTGTGTGGTGTTTATTGTTCTCCTAGCTTTGTATTGGACATTATTGTCATCAGCATGAAAGAAATTAAAGATTTTAACTGTACACCATGTCAAAATTATTTGTGCATGGCACAAAGGCACAAATAATTAACGAACAGAAAAACACTCTCAAGGTTTCCTTCCATCCAGGTTTTTGCTTATCAACATAGCCTGCGCCCCGCCATATGCTTATCGACTCATAAGTTCTCGCCTTGCAACAAGCTCCGCGACTTTTCCGCGCCTCGCGATGTGCTTTGTGAAGTGCTTCTCAAACTTAACTTAACCACGGACAACCAGGTGTAGACTTACAACCATAGACTAAAGGTGAGGTCAACCGTTCTCGCTGTCTGCGCACAACCAATCTCCGTGTCTCAGCATTGAACTGTTTTTCTGCCAACACGTCTAGCGAAAACGGCATGGTTTGTTTTTTAGGTTAGAAAACTTACTTGTAAACAAGCGTTTAGAGATGTTTATTCTTCCTCTAATCAATTTGTAATGCAGTTTAAAAAAAATTCACCATGGTAAAATTATTTTTTTAATATAAAAGTGCTTGTCATTTAAAAATTAAGTTACAAACAAACATGCTCATCACTGTCGACCGTGTAACTTTGACAGTTGTGTATGATTGGGGTAAGTATGTTGAGTACATGAGCAGAGGACGAATAAGCTGTGTGCCTTATCTTTAGTCTACGCTTACAACCTGACCAGTAGGCGGTCCGCCTACAGTGCATACCTCGGCACTTCTTCCGTTCACGTACCAATATATAGGCATAAAAGTGTTAAAAAGTGTTGAAAACAACAGGACAAATAACAGAATACAGCATTAAACAGGAAAGAACAAGCCGCATTATCAATATTTACAAACAAGCATCAGAAATTAGTGAAAAGTGATTGGACATTTAAACAGGTTCGTGGACCACCTAGGACCTAGCTTCGGACCACCAGTGCCCGGAGACCACAGTTTCAGAACCACCGCTTAGTGGGTGACCGCGCGCTTTGCAATTCAATTTTCTCTTCGCTACATACTTCTCGAAGTTCGTCGCACCTCACGGCATGTTTCGTGATGCACTTTATTTACTCATTAATGCCTAGATGTGGCCTGAAGTATCTAGTCACACATACAACTTAGTTTAAATAAACTCCTAAGAAGACTTGAAGGACCAAGATAGTGTACTGCTGCGATAGTATAGGCCACTGGGCACTCAAACTGCGGCCCACGGGCCCATTCTTTGTAACCCGCGCTCGCCGGCTTCAGTAGATATGCCACAGGGACATGATAAAACCGGAGATTAGATCAAATCCCTAAGGTAGATGATCAATTCACGGAATATGTTAAAATGACACTGTGTTATAAATTTGTGGTATGCAATTTATTTAATAAAAAAAAACAGGTTTACATGTTACTCTAAGGAAATTGTTTCAAAGGTTTCTTTCAAAACATCTGAAGAAACCGTGAATGGAATATGCTCTTCATTCCTCTCAAATACCGCCCAGTTCTGTCAAAGCGCATTTTATGACTAAATTAATACGTATATGTTCTAGCCGCCTGGGCCTTCCTAGGACGCAGTCGNGTCAAAGCGCATTTTATGACTAAATTAATACGTATATGTTCTAGCCGCCTGGGCCTTCCTAGGACGCAGTCGACTTATAGCGCGGCCACGCCCACTAAGCTGGTCACGTGCCATTGGCAGTCCACACCCATGATAGGCCACGCCCACACAGGGACAGGACACGCCTTGTGACATTCACGCGAAATGAATGCAACATAATTTTTTTTATGTAGAGTGCCAGACGTGAAATGCCAGACTCAGTGTTATCATTTCGTATAAGCAAACACATACATGTTATTTCGCCTAAATCGAAAGGGGTATTTTTAGGATGCATGTAACCTTTTTTTACGCCTTGAATATGTTTTACTACAAATCGCAATAACCTTATTATTAAACAAAAAATGAAATATGTCTATTTCAGTCACTAATTTCCGGTCGTACGTCTTTCTGCGATGTAATATGTGTACATGTTACCGACTCTACCTGTTCGGAGTAGCCTACGTGAACTTTAATAAATTAATATTCAAAATTATATTTTTGCAATGCCCCATATACACTCGTTGAATTAAATAACGTTTGGTGAAAGAAATTTTCATGGTAGGACCGATTCCATAATTTTATAGAACTCTCTCAGCTAATTCTGTTATTTGCATTGTGTTTACTCTTTGACTGTAGACATGGAAATTAAGAAGGATACTACCGTAGGTGTGCCTTGGTACATGTTGAGTTGTTTATATTGTCGATACTTAACTTGTATATGGTTGTGTTATACGAAGTTAGTTTGGGAACAAAAATAAACAGGGCGGGCTTGTAGCGAGTTTTCATTGGCTGGACATAAGAATTATTACGTGAATTGTGAATCGTAAATCCTGAAGACGCAGTTCCATGTAGGAGAGCTGCGGTTACTGCATAATTCTTAATTCATAATTCTTTCATTGTAAACCAAGTTTTAGGCGTCTCTCTCAGTCTAAAGATAACGCATCATCCGTCGCCCCCTGTTTCCCAGACTGTAGCTGCCAGAAGGTCGTATAATACAACATTTCGTTAATCGTCATCCTGTTCATTCGATCTCGATATTTTAAAATATTAATTTTGGAGTTAATGGGCACTTCAATCAAGTGGACGTATTCAAAGCATAAATTGATTTTAAACTTTAAAATATTTCTTAAAGCGATCTTGGCAGAACCTGCAGATGAACTTTATCTTTGAAAGTTTTAAGTTAAAAAGATTAGTTAATTATTTTCCGATTGTGCGTGACGTCGAACTAGCAGCAACCACTATTGCCATTCAATGATTTGCTTGCTACGTTTGTTTCAGGCGGAAAATCAGACAGATTTATATTCTCCCACCCTATTCTTTAAAAAATTAAAATAAAAAATACTGTATTGTTCGTAACAAAAGAAGTAGGAAATCTAGATTTTGATTCAAATAAAATATTTCTTAGAGCAGTTTGCTTTGCAGGCGATTTACAATGATTTGATGGCACAGTATGTTTACTGACAGCTTTTAATTGAACTTAAAGTGTTTGCATTTGATATTTTATGTGTGAAGTATTTTTGTGCCTGTGTTTATTACTTTGCAAGATCTACTTATAGAAGTGAAATTCATCACGTAACTGAAAACATATTTAAGGCGTGCAGCAAGATTATATTTTCAAACATGTTAAACATATCCTATTAGTTTATTTTGAAATACCTTCAACACATAATAAACAAAAAAAAAGTTAAAGATACTATCTGAATTGAAAGCATGGACAACAGAGTTTATACAATATCTTAGTCTTCAAGTGTAATGAAACACAAATATATAAAAAATTCACACAAAAAATTACAAAGAGAATTAATAACTTATTTACAGACGTACATGTTTAACCGCAGTTATTTAAAACTGCAGACAACGGTAGTTATTGCGTGTTGCTTCCTGACAGAATAAATCATAGAGGGCTGAAAGTAGTTAGTAAATAAATATTAAAAAGTGTCCAATTGGATTTTAAAAATTGTACTTTTTAGATAAATCTATACGAGGAAACTATATAATGAAAGTGAAACATACCTAAAAAGTAATTCATAAAACGAAACTAATAAGGAAGGTAAACATTTATTCGAAATGTGCGTCATCGATCAGAGCTAGGCACGGCTGGTAACAATGTTTTTTATCATACATATATATTTTAAGAATTGTTTGATAATTTTTCCTTGCACACCAAATTTAGTTAATACGGCGACATATTTCGATGCGTGAAAACTTGTGCGCTATTTTTTGATCGTTAATTGGTGAATATTTATTCCTAAATTATAAATGCTAGTTGTGTAAAAACAATTGAGTATCGTTAATGTGGCGGAGTTCAAGTAACGTATGTGGCATGGGTATTCTGACAGAGGCCAAAGATGACGGAGATCCAAGAACCACTTGGTTACAGACGCGGGGCTCGTGAATGTAGCCATGCTTGAGCTTGAGGCGAACCTTCACACTGGTTCGGCCTTCCCGTCACACGAACGGACGTCTCATTATGCACGACCATCGAGGAACCTCCTGAGAAAACTGGCATAAGCATGAAACCAGACAGACATGGGACCGAGTGAAATGGTGTAGTGGTAACACACTGAACTCGTATTGAGTAGAACCTCGAGTTCTGATTCACGGGTCTCCGTGGTTGTCCGAAATCAGCAAGGTGAATGCAGAGACTGTTCCTTCGCACAGGCCGTGGCCGATACCTTCCTCGCTCCTGTTGGTCTCAGTACCTTTTTCCGTGTGTAATGAGCCCGCTGCAGACGAGACGTTAAGCCGTCATCAAGGAAGAAATCAGGCATGGGAGGAGGGAGTGCGGGTCTGCTGAGGTGTGTTGGCAGCACTGAAGCGCAGGGTGCACACAGTTGTAGTGGAGTAAACGAGGCGTGCTCGCCTGTCCTTCGACACGACACAGTGTAGCGGCTCCCCACAATCACGCCTGTGAGAACCCCGGCACGTGGCTCTCTTTGTCAGCCCGCAGATGGCAGATTACGATGAAATTATTGGACAGGTGTGTTGGGGGAGCGCAGAGGGCGGCAGGGATACGCTGCACCCCTCACACACCACTCCGACCCTTCCTTCCTGACCTGACCTCTGACGACACGATAACACCTAGTTATCACGTCGCGATTACCGTTTGTGCCGTGCCAAGTTGTGCTATGTTTTGTTTAGCGTCCGCGGTTATGCACACTTTTTCTGATTATAGTGGGACCTGAATCATTCGGGGGGCCGCAGTGGTGTAGTCGTTAGACCACTCGCCTCTCACCTAGGCGAACAGGGTTCGATTACTGGCAGGGTCGCTTCAAGATTTTTGCATGTGGGAATCGTGCCGGAAGATGCCACTGGTCAGCGGGTTTTCTAGAGGATATCCCGTTTCCCCCGCCCTTCCATCCCGACGCTGCCCCATAGTCATCTCCCTTCACCCTCATCGGCTCTCAAGACCTCGATGTCAAGAGCCGCCCAAATATTTCAATTCTCCACTGAATCATTCGGTGTAACTTCTTGTCATGTCATTTACCAAGAACCCAGCGTGTGAACGACATATTTATTCACGTACAATCGCTCAACACGCCTTGTATCCACCAGAAGCTTTGTTGTTTGCCTGTCATAATTCCACCGCCTGTAAAGAAGGATGATAATTTTTTACGTATTTCAAATAAAATTGTCAAGCAGAACGTCATATTTGATATCTTCATACCGAGATTGCCACGTTAGTTTTGCCACTTTCAGTGTTACGTGTGCTCACATTAGGGCGGAACTATTTCATAAGTCGGCATTGTACAAACTGACCCATTGGTAACTTTTGGCTGTAGGAAACACTGACGATCATTATTCTTTCGTAATTTAAGCGTTTAGGTATATTTCAGTTGACTTAATTCACACCAGAGGCTGAAAAATCTTTGAACTTAGTGCTCATGATAACCAACTCCGGCTTGACTTCCATTTAAAGCATTGAAATTTACAACGCTGTAACCTGGAAGTGATTCGTGAAATATGGAATACCGGTTAGACCTAACTGCTGCCTGTAATACACCTCTTATAGACTCTTTAATTAGGGATGACGACTCTCGACCGGAACACAGGATCCGTATATTACTGTCGTGCTTTTCAGATCGAGATAGGGCTCCTCTTTGTGAACAGCATGTTGTACGGCGGGGGTTGGTGCATCAGGACACGTCATGTGTTCTCTTGATCTCAGTTCAGAGCAGGTGATGCATATCAGGCCGTACGCACTTCAAAAGGTGCCGAACTCTCAGAGGAACACTCACTCAGACAGCACGTGACTGGACAGATAAGCTCCAAGGGGGAGTGCAATGTAGGACTGCACCACGAC
>NQII01006460.1:86912-117292 GCA_002778355.1 Clitarchus hookeri | reverse complement strand
ACGCCACCATTGTCAGCCAATCACGCCATATGTAGAGGTCGCCAAGCATGCGTGACTGTTGGTGGATGCATTTCCAGCAACTGTTTTAACATTTTCTGTACGGAATCACTCGTTACGTATGCTGCTAATGAACATTTTATGTTTCCGTTAATGTGTTATGTTTTTGTGTTTGTGCCTCAACGCGTCACTTCCGCCTATATATTCCTATACAATAATTGTTTGTTTTAGTGAGCTCTACCACCCCTCAATGATTGTCCCATGATTTTCGAATCATTCTGTATAAACATGTCACCGGGTATATACGTGGTTACTCCTCAAAGTGTTAGAAATAGTGGAGGAACCACGAATAGCTCATACCTCGGCCATGGTACGGGATATGAAAGTACACAGGTGCGAAATATCGAAACAGAATTGGAGTTTAACATGTCCAACACTCGGCTTGCAATACGCCAGGCGAGAAAGAAATTTATATACATATACGTGTGTGTGGGTTTGTGAGGGGCTTGACGTTTAATTGGCTGTTGCTTATTGCTTCCGATATGTATTCAATTCATTTGTCCATAGAGGGATCATCAGGAGTACCACCGATTAATGATAGTTAACGGTGTTGAACCCCAAAAAAATTAATTATTTTATAATTCTACCAAACATTTTTCAATTCGTACGCATTGTATGTGATGACATTTTCCTCGAACAAAAAATTTTACACTTTATTTTTTTTTAAAATTATTTGATGTGAAATACAAAATTCTTCTGTTTTGTTGCAGCCATTATAACAAATACTAACTAAGTTGTGCGGATGAAAAATTTACAACTAACTAATACCGTGGGATACTGCTTGGTATGTATGTAATTACCAAATATCAGTTCATACATTTAAAAAAAAGTTAAAAAATGCAAAAAAAATATGTTTCTATTTAACTTTTTTTTTTCATATATATATATATATATGGATTGTTATTTGGTGATTTACATATGTGTCACGCTGTACCCCATAGGATGCGTTTACTTTGTAAATTTTTTCAACTGTACAACTTAGTTAGTATTTGTTATAATGGCCGCAACCAAAAAGAAGAATTTTGCATTTGACATAGAGATCATGTGTAAATATTTTTCATTTGTTTCTTGACAGTATTCAGTTTATTTTCATTTATTCTCTACAGGATAATCAGCATTAAATATTTATTAAACAAAAGTACTAAATAAAATGATTCTGGTTTTCTCTCGTCTCGCCATTGCTGATTGGCAGAGAGATGTGTCATGGTCAGACGACAGCCAATCGGAGGGCAGGAGACAACATAAGGAAGACCGATGTCAAATAGAACTAACTTTCTCTTTGGAATAATTCTCACCGCCTCCAGAGACGGACTTGTGTATTATAGTTGAAAAATTTTAATGAATTAATGATACTGAATATTTTGATGTAAATAATTATAAGTAGCCGCAAGATATTTTTTAAGGCAACTGTGTAATAATTGAAGATAAGGAATATTGAATTTCATTGTATTTGAGAGGATTGAAAAATAATAATTGGTTGATATACTAAAGAGGAAGATTTTAAAATAAAATATATGTCGAAGCTGAATACATGATTTAACTAAAAAGTAGCAAAAGGTGCCCAACATGATAATTGGCCACTTGTGAATTTTTTGAAATGTAAAAAACTGCGTGGATTGACGAATTTTCAAGAAACTTGCATCTCGTGAAAAATATTTCTGTGGAAGTATGGTATAAAAATTTGGATCAATTCTGTTCAGCTATTTTGTTTAATGACACCATGACAACTGTTTTCGGAGCAACGCCCGCTATTTTCTTATCCGTAACTTTGTATTAAAATATTGTTGTGTTATGTATTTACGCATTGTAATTTTACGTAAATGTTGGTTAATGTAATTCTTAGGTAATTTAACAATTGTTTAAGGCATGTTGTCATCTGTATGAAGCTGTAAATACACCGTATCTTTCTTATGAGTATGACATGTATTTATAACGGCGAGCGTTTCATCTTATCAGCCTTTTTAAAGGTGAACGTTCGAAACATCTTGGA
Source organism: Clitarchus hookeri (assembly GCA_002778355.1). Taxonomy (NCBI): domain Eukaryota; kingdom Metazoa; phylum Arthropoda; class Insecta; order Phasmatodea; family Phasmatidae; genus Clitarchus; species Clitarchus hookeri. Next base: position 115,245 of record NQII01006460.1, on the reverse strand, counting down.
GTTGTTTTTATAACGGCGAAAAGAATAATGTTTAATTCGTCTGCTATTCTGTTGACAAACTAAATCAAACATATTTTATTATGACCTAGGAAGTATTGACCACAGTCAAAGACATTAATTTATATCCAAACAAAAGATAACCGTAAACATCAGTGAATATTCACAAATCAACATTTATTTAAATTACGCGTACGTTTTTTTAGTGCTGATTAAAATATATATTACTTTTCGTTCTTTATTTAATGATTATGTGGTGGATGTATGAGCCGGTTGATTTAAACACCAGCTGAAAGTCACATGGCAGTGTTAATTTTGATATGTAGGCGGAAAGATACGGAACCAACGGGCTGAAAGAAGAAATTTAGCAGAGCTTTCAAAAGTGCTCCCTTTATCGCGAACAACCTTTACTCTGTGGCAATACAGTGTTGCAATGCGGCTCTAACAATTCGTAGAACAAAATTTTGTCATTGCATTTTCTATTTATATTCAGACGTCGCTTGGCTTACTCCTTGCACTATTAAAAATTGTTTTGCGTAGTTTTCCTAAAATGTAATGAAGTACAGATTGGGAAATTTAGAGAAATACTGCCGTGCAAAATTGGCACCTTTACTGTGCATGAAACTTTTCCTTGAACGAAAGTATGAAAGCTACCGTGGATGTACGGAATAATACGTAGTCCTTNTTCTTGAACGAAAGTATGAAAGCTACCGTGGATGTACGGAATAATACGTAGTCCTTCGTACATTCTAGGTGTGCGTATACAATAATGTTGTAAATTTTCAAAGGTTTCGTAATCTGTGGACACGAAGTCTGGAACATTATGAGTCATTAGTAGAGACCTGAAAAATTCGCAAGTTCAATGACCTGCAGGATAGATAGACTGCACAGATGTAAGTACACATACACCGATATTAACTGCTCATTGGTTGTCTGCTGTGACAGTGGAAGGCGACTATTGGGTCAGCGTTCTCCAGGAGGCGTCAAACACCGCGTGGNTCATTGGTTGTCTGCTGTGACAGTGGAAGGCGACTATTGGGTCAGCGTTCTCCAGGAGGCGTCAAACACCGCGTGGACCAATGGCTAAAGTTATTTAAACACTCGTGTTTTGAATTCTAGCTAGTCTCGAAATGAATCCGCGAATTCTTCAGGTCTCTGGTCATTGGGAAGCACGGCATTTTCCCTTTCTCTCACTTCTGGGGCACGCCGTTCACTAGTAATAGCTCCCTCCCTCTGGATATTCTTCTGCCGAGGAGTGGGATGTCGTAATGGACAGCCAACGGGAGGTACAGCTCCCAAAGGACTTGGATGCTGTGTGCAGAATGCGTGCGTAGCGTTCCAGACGGGATGCCGGTACGACGGGGAGTTGAGGAGCGGGCGTCTCTCGTTACACTTAACAAGCGCGGCGATTGCCAGAGGGTAACGCGCGACAAGGCGACGAACCTCCCGTCGGAGCACGCTCATCTGCTGCCACTCGTCAAGCAGCCCGTGGGATCTCCCTCCAGGGACGGTCGCCCGGCACTTGCGTCGCTCTGGCGCGCCGCTCCGCTCATCAACTGTCCATCTGGACCAGCCGGCGTCCCCTCCCCCCTTACACGGCGAGAGGTGGGAAGAGGGCTGGAGAGAAAATGGATCGGGATTCTGGAGCGGGAGGGAGGGGGGGACCCTCGAGGCCCTCCGCCAAACTGCACGGTTGTTGATTTTTCTCGTTACCGCCAAATCACGTCTGTTATTTTCTCTCTTCCCCGACCTCTTTTCTTAGGGCCGGCCGGCCGGGTGGGGCTGTTATCGGGTTAGAGCGGGCATCCTGTACTTACTTTCTCTCGCGTTAACACGTGTGTGTTTGCTTTGCGGGTTACGGAAGGCTGAGGGAACCCACTGAGCTGCAGCCGAACTTGCCCTCGCAGATAAAGCTGTTGTTTCCGAACAGTCTCCTAGTGGATCTGTTATCCAAGCGACACCTCAATAAAGGATGCTTTCTCACATTTCGGACTTAAACTTTTTTTTCACAAATTTTATTTTAGAATTTATGTATATTTTTTTTACGATTGAACATAATACGACTTATCCAATTATTTAATATATTTTTTTATTTTTAGACTTTGGTTTATTATTATTGACTTCAGCGAATGGTCGCCGGAGTTTCTAACATGTATTGCAAGACATCAAAACTATATAGAACATGTATGAACGTAAAGAGCTAGTGAATTACCATAAGGTTCAAGGTAAATGAAGCCTATCATTACGGATGCAACCAGAGAGCAAATTAAATTTGTGCGAGTGATTTGAGAATTGTGAATCTTTACTTTCAAATGAACTTGCGATCGGATGAGTAGCCAAGGACGGGGAAAATTTCGCGTATGCTAGTATTGAATACTTATTGTCTACTGTCCCAAAAGATTAACTACAGTTTTACGGAAAACCAGGTAGTTCGGGATTCGGTTCTTGTTCTATTTCTAGAGACGCTATCACTTCGCGTTATAAAAGCAGTCCTAAACGTACTCGAGCAGATATCACGATCTTATTCGCCATTGCCACGTGTTTTCGCCAATCACGTGGCGCGGTTGTTCGACCCTGGACTTGCTCCCCCTGTGCCTGATCCGTATAGGTATAACAGGGGACAACTTTCAGAGCAGTTTATTACTAGGGGAGTGCGATCAGGACTTCCCATTACTTTCACTTCTGACGTCTATTTGTCACTCCAGTCATTGCACATATAGAGAAAATATGTGCATATTTACACCAGGCTGTTTTGGTGCGCACTCCCCACAGACTTGGACTATGTCCATAACCTTATTTGATTTGAGCTTGGTCAGTGCTCTAATTGACAGTAGTTGAATACTGCCAATAGAAAGAGTGACGCCCTTTCCAATCGCAGTGGGTGGATGTTCTCCACCCGAGAGTGGTTCCACCTCACCTGTCAACAGCAACGTACAGAGTTGAATCTGCATGCGCCACCTTAATGGGGCCGAGTGCTATCCTCACTCTACAAACCCGCTTTGTAAACGAGTCCTCTTACTAGGCGGACCAGACCGTCGACCCTTCGTTAATGAGCACCAACCCTTCGAAATTGACACCGAAGGGAGCCGGCACGCTTGCTTTCCAGGGCAGCGGCTACCGACCCGTCACGTACGTGCAGTGCCAGCCCTCCAGGCAAGTACCCACCTCCAGATCTCCTTCCAAGCAGAAGGTTCAACCAATGCCACCCAGAGTCCGACCCGCGATCAGCACGGCCTAAGCCGGGGCTTTCACACTGATCCCCTGGGTACCCACAATTTTCAGACATGCACACTGAGTTTTCACCCAGAGCAGCCCAGCCCCTCCAGGACGCCAGACAGACCTTTCATCAGGACTCCGCCACCCCGAGATCATCCCCAACCTGCCACAAGTCAAGGCTCAGCTTTGGGAGTGCAATTCGGTTCGCGGGTCTTCACCGCAGGCGAAGAATATATACAGCCTTTGGAGACTGCACATAACCTCGCCGTGACTGATTATCTGTGCACAGACAGGCCGTCACCGCCTTCAGTCGTCCTCACTCCGTTAGCCATGGGGCGGCCCCCATGTTACCAGCCCATACCGCGAGGAGGTGGAGATGGACTTGAGCAGTGCTAGGCTATATATTCGCATCACTGCCCCATTAATGGAGATGGATTGGAAGCTTTTCGTGACGGCAGGGAGATGCCCACAGAAGTCACTAGTTTCTACGAGCGGCTCCCACCGGAGCTCGACGAGCGAGCTCTTACACTTGCGCCGGGCACCGTCACTAGAGCCTGTAACCAAGGTTAGGCCCAACTGGAGCAGTCATTTCATAGCCGTCACGACTACCCCACCAGATACTCGGTTTCTAGGCTCCCCCCTACTGGGCGGACGCGGGGCACACGTCCGGTGTTCAGGCACCCAGTCCCCTCACCTTACACCCATTATAGGTTGGTTGCCAGACCACAGCCTGTACCCAACCCGGCCCCACAGGGCCCGCTATTGCCACAGTCGGAACCCAGTCTCCAGTTCAACTCGGCCAAACGGAATGAAGACAGCACGCTACTATATGTTTACCATTAATTCAGACTTCCGCGTATCAGAGGATGTCCAATGACACACTTGAAGCTAACACATTGCTACATAACACGATAGGGGCGTATTCAACATAGTGAAGGATGAAGGTCTTAATAAAAAAAAGAAACAAATTTTTATTTTTTATTTATTCTCACTGCTATTATTTACAACATTAAAATATCTCTCTCCACTATTACTCATNGGGCCCGCTATTGCCACAGTCGGAACCCAGTCTCCAGTTCAACTCGGCCAAACGGAATGAAGACAGCACGCTACTACATGTTTACCATTAATTCAGACTTCCGCGTATCAGAGGATGTCCAATGACACACTTGAAGCTAACACATTGCTACATAACACGATAGGGGCGTATTCAACATAGTGAAGGATGAAGGTCTTAATAAAAAAAAGACACAAATTTTTATTTTTTATTTATTCTCACTGCTATTATTTACAACATTAAAATATCTCTCTCCACTATTACTCATNAACAAATTTTTATTTTTTATTTATTCTCACTGCTATTATTTACAACATTAAAATATCTCTCTCCACTATTACTCATGTTATTCTCAGTGAGCGCAATATTTAATGTCTATCTCAATTCTAATTAAATTCCTTATCTATGTCTCTATATTGGTTACAGTCATTTAATTCACAATCACTATCTACGCATATTAAATCTGTCTATTGCTATAATTCCAGATGTCTTACACTCACGCACCCAGTTCAGTAGTCCCGCCCGTCAGTCGCACTCTTCACTATGCCGATGCTCGCAGTCCGCAGACTTCACTCCCGCTGGTCACTCTCGCCGCCACTCGACTCTCTGCTGGCTCGTCGTCTTCGCTGTTCTCACACTTGTCAATTAAGTTCGTGCAATCTTCCAAACTCTCAAACTGTCGGCTCAGAGACCCTTCGCGGCTTAAGTAGTCTCTCTAGCCCGATCTAGAATGTTCACCGCACCCCGGATCTCACTGAGAGAAGCTACGGAAATGACCAGAACATTCTTGAAAATATAACCCCAGAAATTCAATCCGCTGAAGGTCGGGAGCGCGCGAGTCCCGACAGGTTAGTCTCGCGTACGCAGCGGCTTGCTTTTGTAAATCTCCGCCCGCTTATCGTTACCAGCCAGACCTTCTCACACTCCTTTGCTCNCGTACGCAGCGGCTTGCTTTTGTAAATCTCCGCCCGCTTATCGTTACCAGCCAGACCTTCTCACACTCCTTTGCTCGCTCGAGCAGATCAGCGCAAGACGGTGTTAAAGACCAGTAGCACGTAATAACACACTTTTATGACATCTAGTTTGTCACAAAATTAAAACGCGAAACAACAGGGTCTCTACCCGTTGCCACTCCCAANCGTACGCAGCGGCTTGCTTTTGTAAATCTCCGCCCGCTTATCGTTACCAGCCAGACCTTCTCACACTCCTTTGCTCACTCGAGCAGGTCAGCGCAAGACGGTGTTAAAGACCAGTAGCACGTAATAATACACTTTTATGACATCTAGTTTGTCACAAAATTAAAACGCGAAACAACAGGGTCTCTACCCGTTGCCACTCCCAACACTGTTATCGAATGCCACACGGACAAACATTTATTTAAACTGCCCGGCTTTTAAAATTTCGTACATTCATTTTAACAGCTTTATTTTTAAGTATGGCACGCAAGAATCATCAGGTAAAAAATCTGTCACTCAAAAAAATATCACAGGGCCGCAAAATACCGCCCAACTATAAAATAAAGGAATGAGCTTGGTATATAGGTTGTCCACGGTTATTTGAGCCCTTTTTTGAAATCAACCTTTGAAAAAGTCACTGCCCCTACATGCATGTATTTTAACGGGCTCACTGACTGGCTTGCGCCCAGTAAAGTTTGTACCGACGAAGGGAAAGCAGTTACGTGCCTTAAGGCGCCCGTCTACCTGGCGCTTGAACTGCGTTGCAGAGTGTTCCAAATACACGTTTTTCAACGAAACTATTAAGCGTGCGTCCAACGTGCTGATCTACGAAAAGAACACACACTTCAGACGAGAGCTGTTAAGTACTTTCAAAATATCACGTACGTTAGAAACATCAATTCAGAGTACTCCAAAACCGCTAAAAACGGCCTTTCCAAGGCGCTGTAGCTCAAAATGCACGCATCAGATACATACAAAACTTCTATAGGGGCCTGCATTGAACCTTCCTAAAGACTTCCCACTAATAAAATAACATGGTCACCGTTGAAAGTCCCATAGGTATACGCAGCACGACGAGAACACTGCACGCCAGTTCAGAGCCTTGCGCTTAGCGGCGATGGCGTACTTGATGCGCGTGGCAGTGTCGTCCTTATCGCTCCCGCGCTTCTCGGCCTAGACGTGGGAAAAAGTTACAGGTAGACGGGGGCCTTAACGTTGAATTGAAAATGTCAAGAAAGCATTTGTAAATACCGAAATTATTTACTTTGCTTTCTAGTTTCTTAGTACATTTAAATATAGGAATTAGAATATTTGTAAAATGTTTACTTTTCTTATAATTTCACAGTTTCACCAGATCGACGCATGAATACTGTAAAGTGATCATGTCCACTGCAATGTCAACTTTTTCACGTCTAGGTTTGTAATGAAAAGTGGCTGCCACATAGTAAAAAAATTTTTGTGCGTTTTGACAAAAAATTGTTTTGAAACTAGTTGTTAAAAATTGTCTTGTAATACAACTAGCGGGAAAAACAAACATTATTTTACAAAACGTGCAAATCTCTTTACGTATCTCCACATGTACAATTAGTTAGAAGTTGCTCAATTAAACTCATTATTTGTTTTACGTATTCCACAGGGACGTGTTATAAAACTGGTTCCTTTTTACTTATAGATTTGCCAAAAAAAATAACCTTGGCAACTAATTTCCAAAAAAAAAAAAATTGTTTGTGAAAATACAAATCTTTCTACAGTCCAGTTAAAAACAAATGTAAACAGTCTACGTAAAAGGAGGTAAGAGGTGGTGTAATCGCAAGTGATTGGCTTATTGGGATGTTTCATATCGTCTGGACAGTCGCGGCGATGGCTGGAAGAGCAGTTAGAGTACAAAGTGCGCAGCTATAAACAAATGTGCGCATCTCGAATTACTGCCAAGTATTTTACAGAAGCTGTTTAAGGCCCCCGTCTACCTGGAACATTTTCCCACGTTTAGGCCGAGAAGCGCGGGAGCGATAAGGGCGACACTGCCACGCGCATCAAGTACGCCATCGCCGCTAAGCGCAAGGCTCTGAACTGGCGTGCAGTGTTCTCGTCGTGCTGCGTGTACCTATGGGACTTTCAGCGGTGACCATATTATTTTATTAGTGGGAAGTCTTTAGGAAGGTTCAGTGCAGGCGCCTATAGTAGTTTTGTATGTATCTGATGCGTGCATTTTGAGCTACAGCGCCTTGGAAAGGCCGTTTTTTTAGCGGTTTTGGAGTACTCTGAATTGATGTTTCTAAGGCACGTGGTATTTTGAAAGTACTTAACAGCTCTCGTCTGAAGTGTGTGTTCTTTTCGTAGATCAGCACGTTGGACGCACGCTTAATAGTTTCGTTGAAAAACGTGTATTTGGAACACTCTGCAACGCAGTTCAAGCGCCAGGTAGACGGGCGCCTTAAGTGAAGCTGTGCGAGGATGAGACCGGGAGTAGGAGGCGTTATCACGGCGCGTGTCGAGATGTCCGCGGCGCCCGTCATCGACGCACGCACGTGCTGCGGCGACGTGGGCACGACAGCGCCGCCTCGCGGATGACAAGTGAACCACACGCCCACGACGTGGGTCTCCTCTCGCGCGCCTCGCGGAACAAGAGTTCCCGATCTCAAGACGCTCGTTAGCGAGGCCGCCGTACCCGCAGCTTCTCTCTCGCACGCATTTACTGAAACGTCTTGCGCACGCACGCGATGCTACTTCCAAACACGTGAAAAATGCTTCTTACAAGTATGTTACCAAAGCTCGGCCCCTTAGATGATTTAGACAAGAACTCCTTACATAACTGACTACGCATATTCTTTTGTGTGAAATTCTCAAGATTAAAAACTTTACGCTTGTGAAATATCCATTAATAATATATACATGACTTTTATAATGGGTACGTGCATGTACGAACACATGTACACACACACACAGTGGACTGTAAACATTGCCATGTGACTGCCACATGGCAATGTTTGTGTACCTTTGGCGGAAGGATACGAAATGGGCTTGAAAGTAGATCTTTAGCAGGGCTTCAAGAAAGTCTCTTCCAGTCGTGAACCGACTATAACTATTCTGGTAATATACTACAGTGATTTTTTCTTCGCGTTTTGCGACAATTGTTTGAAAACTAGCTGCCAAAGATTTTCTTGTAACTCTACAGCTGAAACATTATACATTTACAACACATTATTTTAGAAAACAAGCAAAATTGTTTATGTAGCTCAGTGTTCATAATAATGGTATACGACACTTGCTTGATAAAATTTAACATTAGTTATACACATTCCACACTAGGGTTTTGTGAATTTGCTCTAATTTTTTTTTATTGTTACAAAAGAATATTTGGCAACCAGTTTCCAAAGAATTAATTGTGCAAATACAAAATAATATATATAGTGAAGGATTTTTGGGACGTTTTCTTATGTTCCTCTATCTGTAAAGACTGATATCTTCCCAGAGTAAGAATAATTATTGCTGAAATGTGACAGACTGGATAAATACTTCCTATTCCTGGCGATTTTCTTTGTTGTACTATTGCATGATTACTATTCGTGTCTCCTAAGACAAATATATTTTCTAGTGTCTGTTGGCAAGTACCGATGTCATATTTCCTAAATAATTAACTTCTTCAGAAACTGGGAAATTTTTTTTTACACTATCTAAAACTAGGCCTGTGTCTAGGGCAGCAGTAATAAAATTTCCCTGTCTCTCGAGTTTTATAAAGGCTTCTTTTTAATTTATTTTCCAGCACGGGGAATATTACCTCCTCTTTTTTATTGTCTCCCGTCTCCTTAAAAAGCAGTTGAGATTTTAATTTTCTTTTNGCACGGGGAATATTACCTCCTCTTTTTTATTGTCTCCCGTCTCCTTAAAAAGCAGTTGAGATTTTAATTTTCTTTTTTCCAGCACTAGTGACTATTTTCTCTATTACAGAGTTAAACAGAACTTGTGATATTATATTACAAAAAATTTTGGTTTCAGAAAAAAATTCCTTTTGAAGATGTGGATTGCCCAGATGTATAACTGTGTATATGCTACATGTTTTTAATCACGCTTCTGGTATGCATTTGCACAATTGAGCCATGTTTACAAAATATTTTACTCGTTTCCACGAGAACCGTAGAACTGGCGTCGTTGTACAGGCGAGTAAGTAATTTTCTGCTATAGTACGTTCACGGTTACTTCCAACTTTTCTGAAGCCCTGCTCGAGCTCTACTTCCAGGATATTCCTCCGCCTCGTGCAAACAAAGGTTAACTGAGTTTAGAGAATTACACCAAAAGGACAGTCAAAATATATTAATAAAACGTATAATAAATCTCACAAGGAATTTTGTCGGATTATAACAAAATAGAAAAACAAAAAATTTCATTACAAAACCAATTATCAAACAAAAAAATTGAAAAAACCCAGGGCAACACGACAACTACAACACGACACATAAACAGTTTGGTTTCAATCAAACTGGAAAAGAGATAAAACTAAGGACAACACATCTAAGACAACACAGACGAACACTCAGACGGCAAAATTTAGCGCAAGACTGGAAGACACACGATGACGACACAGAAGAACACAGTAGGTCAGTGTTTCCCAAAGTGTGGGTCGCGACCCACTGGTGGGTCGCAGACTTAAATTTGGTGGGCCCCGAAAAATATNGCAGTGTTTCCCAAAGTGTGGGTCGCGACCCACTGGTGGGTCGCAGACTTAAATTTGGTGGGCCCCGAAAAATATAATTTCATACATAAACATAAGCATGTGTTATAAATGTTATAATTTAGAANATAAATTTGGTGGGCCCCGAAAAATATAATTTCATACATAAACATAAGCATGTGTTATAAATGTTATAATTTAGAACCTACACACTAGCAATGCAACTGTCAATCAGACGTAAAATACTGCGCAGAGTACGCAGTGACAAGAATTGAAGTGGACACTTAAGCTGTAATGGGAATAAATAGAAAACCAATGCATCCTTCGCATTGAAAAATCTGATTTCTTACAACCAAAATGATTTTTAAACTAAAATAGCAATAGGTATATTTTTCATTAAAACTGTTCTNAAAATCTGATTTCTTACAACCAAAATGATTTTTAAACTAAAATAGCAATAGGTATATTTTTCATTAAAACTGTTCTTTAATACTTAAACTTGTTTAACTATTTTATTAATCCTACTACCCTTCACTTCCTTACGCTACGTAAGAAATGCAATGTGAACATGATGGAACAGCGAAACGGTACGTTTCTTGCATAAGGGATTAAAGTGGGTCCTGAACTTTGACATTGATTTTTAATGGGTCGTGGTTCATAGAACTTTGGGAATCACTGNCTACTACCCTTCACTTCCTTACGCTACGTAATAAATGCAATGTGAACATGATGGAACAGCGAAACTGTACGTTTCTTGCATAAGGCATTAAAGTGGGTCCTGAACTTTGACATTGATTTTTAATGGGTCGTGGTTCATAGANAAAATCTGATTTCTTACATCCAAAATTATTTTTAAACTAAAATAGCAATAGGTATCTTTTTCATTAAAACTGTTCTCTAATACTTAAACTTGTTTAACTATTTTATTAATCCTACTACCCTAGTGAAGGAATGCGATGCATTCTTTACGTTAGTGAACATGATGGAACAGCGAAACGGTACGTTTCTTGCATAAGGCATTAATCACCCAGGACTTGAAACTGTAACTAAAAATTACCCAGCACCTTCATAGAACTTTGGGAATCGCTGCAGTAGGTTATTATTAGTTCTACTTGCATATTTTGACTACAGTCGTTTCTTGTGTTTGTTTCATGCCTCAGACTTGGTTTTTCTGTGACGTCCTGGTGTAGCAATGGAGTGCGTTCGAAACGTTTCACTTAATCATTCACCCCCATTGCAAGGATCTTTCTAACAACTCACTAGTNAGCAATGGAGTGCGTTCGAAACGTTTCACTTAATCATTCACCCCCATTGCAAGGATCTTTCTAACAACTCACTAGTTTTTTTTACGTTTGGTGGAGAAACATTTATATTCCTAGAAGATTAACTTGCTTAGACACGCGGATACGAACAAACGCTGATTTTATAAACACACTGTTGCCCATTAAGAGCAGCGACCTCAAACCTCGCCACCCTCCCATTAACTGAAGCTTGTCTTCAATGCACGGGTGCGACCGTCGAGCGCTCTAGCGGACAGTCTCGCCATCACAGCCTGACCAGACTCTGCAGCTGAACTCTGCTCTGGTGGTGCGCGCAGCAGTGATGCCAACTTGCGCTGTGAGCGACTCGCCAGGGGCGCTACCGAACAAAGTTCCCGGTGGAACCGGTGCTTTCCTCTCCAAACCTCCCCTCCTGGTGGCCGATGCCTATTTAAGGTTATACCAGGAGCACTGACTTTCTAGCGTACTGTAACTCCCTCAAACAACAGCTGAATCGGCACTTTTCCATCTCGAGGAACCACCGTGTTTTAGAAACCGCCATGCAGCCCCAAAAGTATTCTATGACTTTAACCATTCACACCTGCCGCGTCTGCATGTAGCCTACTTTCGCTGTTCGAATACGCATGGCGGCATACCCATTTACTGTATGCGCGGCTCAGTGCGTCCGAGTGTGTGCTAGACCGAGGATTGGGGAACAATCGCTGGGGCACCACTGAACAGCCGCCCGTTGCGTCGCCTTGATTGGTTGGCCAGACGGCCGGACCTGACCTACCTTCAACTGCGGTGCAGAGTGCTCGAAATCCTGATTTTTGAAGAAACTATTAAACGTGCCCCTAGTATGTTTACCTACGAAAAGACAACATACCCCCAGACGAGGAAGGAATTGTACTTTAAAGTTACCACGCATGCTGTAAATATTATCTTAGACCCTCCAATATAGTTCAAAACTACTTTTTTTTTCAGACTGTCGTATCTTGAAACATACTAGCCGGACACGAGCCGAACTACGATAGGAGCCTGTATTGAGCTTTGCTACAGACTTCTCGTCAATAAAATGATAGGGTCGTCGCTGAAAGTGTCATATGGCGCTCTTGTAGCGCGTGCCAGTGTGAGCCTTATAGCTCAAGCGCTTCTCGGCCAAAAAAGGAGAAAAACGAAGCAGGCAGGCGGGCCCCTTGGCCACAAAAATCGTTATTATATATCTGTACCACACACTGTTCGAGTTTTAGTCATTATCGGTAGTTACTTTTTCTTTGCAAAAAAAAAGTTTGAATACACACTTTTTTCTTTAATACTTGTCAAATCCACAATTTTACTGTTTTAGAATTGTAAAATAATAAAAACTAACTTACGTACAGAAATGAGATAATTGACGCTTGAAAAAATATGCGAAGAGCTACTTAATGTGTAAATAAAATTGATCAAGAATTTTTTTTTTTTGCAGTTACAAAAAATTGCTGAAAATAATGGAATTCTTGTTTATTTTTTATTTGTGGCTGCCCCTGGATTTTTCGTAAAAATTGCTTTTGGTAAGGATACCTTAAAGTGAATAAAGATAAGACCTTCCTGTTGCCATTGTAAAATTTTCTGAAAATATTTTGGTTTACTTTATTTGTACATTTACAAAAAACAGTGAGATTTCGACTTTGACATGTGATTTTGCAAAAATCATGCAATCTAAAAAAAAATTCACCCGAGGAAAATGTGGCCAGAGATAATGTCTACAAGTTGAACAGCCCGTGGCGCCAATATAATATAACAAAAATGTTGTGACCAACGCCCTTAATATATAGTCGCAGGACCGTTGTGCGGGATTTTCGACCGTCTGTGGGACTTTGTACATCGGCACTACGATGCCTAGGGTTTCCACAAGCCTTTGGGCTGCCAGTCCACGAATCCAAATAAAGGAAGTGTGACACGAGTTGATGTCCGAGTTAAGGGAGTGATTGAAACAAAAATGGGCAACCGCACAGATAAAAAGTGTAAAGTTGTGCCAACAGTAGTGATGCTACAAATAAAGCAATGTTTGCTGTCTGTGAGCCGTCAGAAAGTAATGTTGCTGTTGACGTAATACACTCGTATGCTGTTAATGTAAATTTAATACGAAGTACTTTTGTAACAATGTTATCTACTTACTGGACTCTCAACGTTGACATGGTGTTTGTGTCCTGGCAAAACAAATGTGTGTCGAACTGATGTTAAACGCATGTTGCAGCAGAGGGCTCTTCGTGACCACCAGACCACTCTCGTCACATGTATCAAACTCGCCCCCAACTCCACAACCATGTCATTCATGATGAACACACGCAGGAGGCGAATAAGAATGATAACAAAATGTGGATGAGTAGCATCCTTGTGATATTCAGTTTAAAAGGGTAACTGTAGAAAATTAAAAAAATTAAATTCCTTTTTTACTTTTAATTACCGAGCAATTCTCCACTTTTTTGTTTTCCTCCTCCCCAAGAAAAGTACGAATAGTTCTTCGCGCTTTATTAAATTTTTATTAAACATTTTTGTTACAAATTTAAGTGCTTAAATTGTACACCATAATGTTGTTCTGAAACAAAGGATATCCAAGAAAATTGTTAGCACAGTGTAACGGAGTTACACTGCCTCGCGTTGACCTTGGGTACTTAAGTTTTCGAAGGCGTTGCCCGTTGACGGCAGCCGAGGAGGCGTTACACTCCGCGACGCGGGTGATTGGTAGTTCGATGAAGGTCGGAACTATGCTGAGCGCGCGGCGTTTCCTTCCACCTAGCGGCGGCTGAGAGGAGGTCGCCTTCTGACGTCAGCACCGCCTTTGAATTGGATTGGATGAAGATCTGCTTCCGTTTCGAGGATGTTCTCCACCGCTGTGGGATGGACGACGGTTGCGAAGTCTTCGCTATAAATACCCTGGCAAACTAAGCGACGGCGGACACCCGGGGGAGGTTTGAGTCACNTCGAGTCACAGAAGGTAATTGTCAGGGTGATCGTCACGAGTAGTGCAAAGAGCGGAGTTACAATTGAAGTGGTCGGGGGAAGAAAGTGCTAACCCTCATTTTGGTGGAAAACGGGCTTATTGCACTTTCTGTTATTTGGCAACACTGGCTGCGTTTAGTTCAATTATCCTCCACTAAAAAATGCTGGCCTGCCACGTGGAGGTAGTGGGGTTGGTCCAGCACAGGTAAGCGAGCCAGCATCACTCGGAGCTCGACTCCATACTGCGGGCGAGCGCAGAGTCTCGCACCCCAGCGCTGCCAGTGATGTGACGTCACGAGCTGTAGGCTGCGTTGCCCAACTGTCACGGCGTTGTGGTAGAGCGCGCATGCGCCGTTTGTGCATTCGTCACCTTGATTCGACAACTTTAAGACATTGTTGCGGAATTGCGAATTTCTGAACGTTTTGCGTGGTCGGGTTTTCGGCTATGTAGAGCCGAGAAAAGCCGCTCCTCGAGGTCAGATGGTCAGCCGAGGCAGCATGAAGAGGTCCAGCTGAGGCTGTGGACGAAGATGACCAGCGGAGGAAAACGGCATTCTCGAGCTCAGATAAGCGTTTGTAAAGAAAGATACGCAAGGGTACGTCAGGCAGATAATAATTTTATGACCACCAATTTTAACGTTGAGTATGATGAAATCGTGGAACTATACGCACTTAAACGTAAACCTCTTCACGGCAAAGTTTTAAGATATTGTATTTGGTATTGCCGCCTCGCGGCTGTTTGTATTTGCTTGCACAATGCAGAATTATTCTACAACAGTCACCGAGGGATTGCAACTTCATATGCAGAGTACGTATGGTGGTTATTTGCATTCGATTTATNGTATTCTACAACAGTCACCGAGGGATTGCAACTTCATATGCAGAGTACGTATGGTGGTTATTTGCATTCGATTTATGATATCATAATTGTAGAGTATATTTTTATAGCATCTTTTTATACTGATTAATAAAATAAATGGTTTGTATATTTAGCGATTTTTCTTCCATTGAAAAACGAACATGTTGAGCGATGACTTGTAACAGCGCCATAGGAGACTTGCACATTATTTTGATTTTATTTGAAGGTATCGGTAAGGTCAGGCTGCCATCAGGAGATGGTAGGATCTGCAACATCGTCGAGGTAGGACAGAAAGACGAGCAGCAACAAGTTGATCAGAATACTGACGCGCCGAGACAAGCGGAAAAGCGAACTTCAATATTATTTTATTAATATTTATAGACTGAACATTTTTGTTTCAACAGGTTATTGTGGTTGCCATTAACATAAACAATCGTTAAAAATAATATTTTACACAAATCTGTTTTACAGATTAAGACAAACCCTTCATATGTGATTATCTCAGAATGATGTCTACGTGGGGTAGCACTTTCTTCCCCGACCCCTTCAATTGCTATAGTATATTCGCAGTTTCTTCACGCTTTTTATCTTTGAAAAATAACCTATCTATTAGGCGTTTGGTTTTTTCCTAAATCTGTCATGCATCACAGGCGTTATATACTTCTGTTAACATATAGGTATTTTATTTTTGGTTAAATTAGGCTTTTGCTTACATTTCATCTATAGATTATAATATTTTATATATGATTAACGTGATTAAAAACCAAAAATAGAACACATCATAAATTATTATATAGGCTATCTATGTATGTAGCAGATTAATAAAATTACAGTATCTAGTCGCTATGATCTCGTTTCTGCTGTTATGAACCTCGTAATCTGTGTACTTCAAGAAATTCACAAAATATTATGTTTCAGTTATTTATTTATACATACGTGATGATTATAACTGAATTCAGTCATAATCGGTATGGTTCAATAAAGTGAGGTTTATTTAATATGAAACATATTTTCAGACTTTCCGGAGCTCAGTCAGTACTGACTACTTTTTCCAATAGGTCCGTTCCAACCACGGGTTTATCCGAGAGTCGAGACACGCATGATGTTGCGAACGCCTGGCCATGTCGTCGAAGCTACCCTGCAATACACATCTGTATTGCAGGGGGAACGCATAGTGTATCGCAGGCGCGGGGACCGTCAGGCGTGCATCGTCTCCCAACCGCGACAGGATCCGGTCCATGGAGTCTGTCACGATCCGGATCACGCAGTTGGGCACGCGCGGGTTAACGTCATCGTCTGCTGACCCGGCACCGCACTACACGTCCCGTACTCGACCACACGAGATCAATCGTCGGCAGGGCGCTCGGCTGCTCGAGCCAGAACCTTTCTAATAAAAAAAAACTCTACTATTTCGCTCTTTTAAAAAAAATATTCCGTCATTTTACGAAAACATTCCGGGTAAAAAAAAANAAAAAAAACTCTACTATTTCGCTCTTTTAAAAAAAATATTCCGTCATTTTACGAAAACATTCCGGGTAAAAAAAAAATCTAGAACTCTCCCTTAAAATTATGGACACCCTTCTTCGGTAATGGACTTGCCGTAAGTATATTTTNAAAAAAAAAATCTAGAACTCTCCCTTAAAATTATGGACACCCTTCTTCGGTAATGGACTTGCCGTAAGTATATTTTGTAGAACGTTCCGTGAATTTACGGAATCACTCCGCAAATTTGCAAGTTTGTTATCTTTCTGTATTGCCGGTCTAGAATAACTAAAATAACATGCCTATGAAACCAATATTTAGTTTTCCTTTTGCTGGTGTTTTACTGTGTACAGAAAATAAATTTTAAAAAGTTGAAATTTTATATTCTGGAGTGAGTTTTGAACAAGTCAAAACTTCTGGAGGAGTCGGTACTTACCACACGCACTTACTGCCTTCTTCTCACGATGTTCGTAAGGTGTAAATATGTTATTTCTAAAAAACAAAAGTGGTATACGCAACTTTTTCATTTGCTAGTAGTACTTAAGTGTTTTTTTNTAAATATGTTATTTCTAAAAAACAAAAGTGGTATACGCAACTTTTTCATTTGCTAGTAGTACTTAAGTGTTTTTTTTAGTTTTACCCGTTACGGGTGCCTGACGCTACTTTTTGATGTTCGACGGAACATGTCTTAATGGCTTGGATATCCTAACTACCGCAGAAACTATACTTTTCTGGTTACAGTGGCGACAAATCTTCGCGTAGACTCGGCTTTGTTCGTTCCCGAAACTCTAAGCAATAGGAAATTCAGGTGCTTTCCGTACTTTGTATTTATGGAGGGAGCTCAGGTGAGTTTTTGTTACTGCAGATCGCGTTCCCGTAGTTTTNTAAATATGTTATTTCTAAAAAACAAAAGTGGTATACGCAACTTTTTCATTTGCTAGTAGTACTTAAGTGTTTTTTTAAGTTTTACCCGTTACGGGTGCCTGACGCTACTTTTTGATGTTCGACGGAACATGTCTTAATGGCTTGGATATCCTAACTACCGCAGAAACTATACTTTTCTGGTTACAGTGGTGACAAATCTTCGCGTAGACTCGACTTTGTTCGTTCCCGAAACTCTAAGCAATAGGAAATTCAGTTGCTTTCCGTACTTTGTATTTATGGAGGGAGCTCAGGTGAGTTTTTGTTACTGCAGATCGCGTTCCCGTAGTTTTATTGTACATCTCCGTAGAGACTTCCCTGGAATATACGGTCTTTCTTAACTGTGTTTGTCACATTTTGAAATTAAACTTCTGCCAATATTAAACATTAGGTCACCATCAGTTTTCCCGTGTAAATTTGTGGTTTATTTTAATTTCTATTTTATTATAAACAGCAATATCTTGCCTGTGATTAGCTTGTCATTATTCAGATATAATTACTTTGGTACAAGGCTTTGCAACAGTAACTCGCAAACTACCCGATTATGCAGCAATGCTCATACATCTCTGCTCTGTTATTGCCAAAAAAACACTAATATGTAACAAGAATTAACCAATATAACTATTAACCTACTTTTCTCTCCATACGCATGCAAGCGTATTTTATGAGTTACTGGAAGACTTATAAGGAACATATGTGCTAAAAATGTCTAAACAGAAGAAATTTGCTATAAGATTTGATAGTGATCTGTCTATCAGTTCCTTAGCTATAATGTAATACTATAATAATAATAATAATTAGAGACGCTACGATTTCGCGTTATAAGATGGCGCCAGATAGACTCGATAGTCCTCTATGAACGAGCAGAGGCCACTTGTTCATTGGCTACCGCCACAGACCGAACTGACTCTCCTGTTTGTCCCGGCCACACGGAGTGAAGCTACCAGAGTGCCGAGTGTTGACTATTGGCTCTGAGTCCTGCAGGAAGTGTCGGGCGAGAGGACGTCCAATGATAGATGTGAAACTGAAATGTACTTGCAAGCAGTCTACCTTAGTACCGAATTGTACTGCGAGATGTTAGGGTCTTTTAACTTACAGTTTTGTTGGCCGAAGGCTGATGTTTTAATTAATCTGCCTTTTCAGACATATGTTGTCTAGATGCACGTATACACAGATAATTCTGGTTCCATCGACAGCAATAGCTCTCTTTACCACGATGCAGTCAACTTGCATTAATCTCCCTTACTTGTGAGCACGCTGGGTTTAGCTCTGAGACACGTAATAAACCCGGCAACTATCTCAAACCTCCGTCTTAGGGTAGGTTAGGTTTTTTTTTTTTTTTTTTTTTGCCATGAATCAGCTTGACGAGAAACCTGACGAGGGCGGGGCTTGTTATTTCTGCGGGTTCACGGGAGTTCATTTCCAGTCTACAGAGCTATAACATTGTCGTGAAACTTTCGTGGCTTTATATAAGAGGCCAGATTCCTCTCGATTGTCTACATCTCCGAATAAGGGTTTTGGAATTAAGGTAGTCACTTACCTGATGTTTTCGCGCCTGGGCCACATAAGCTCGGCAGCGATAAGGGCGACACTGCCATGTGCATCACGTGTATCATCACCTCTACGCGCAGGGCTTTGAACTGGCGGGCAGCGTTCTCGTCGTACTGCACGTACCTATGGGAACATATAAGCGGTGATACTATNGCAGGGCTTTGAACTGGCGGGCAGCGTTCTCGTCGTACTGCACGTACCTATGGGAACATATAAGCGGTGATACTATCATTTTGTTGGAGGAAAATATGCAACAAAGTTCAATACAGGCTTAGTCGATTTTACCAGCTGGTGGAAGTCTTGAATAGTCCTCTGGAAAAAAAACACTTAACCATTAGCTATTTCTCTCTGGTTATTTATTCATAAGTGTAAGAGTTAGTTTTATTGTTAAGNAAAAAAAACACTTAACCATTAGCTATTTCTCTCTGGTTATTTATTCATAAGTGTAAGAGTTAGTTTTATTGTTAAGCTAAGTTCATGTATATGCGCAACGGAAGTTATGGGAGCGTTGAAAATAAACATCCGAGCCAAATTTAACACTTTCAACAATCGATGATATTAGGTAACTAAATTATCGCTTGCAACAAGCTAGATGTGAAATATCTGCACGTGTCTGTGAGGGGCTGGACATTTAATTGGCCGTCGCTTATTGCTTTCGCCATGTCTTATGTTCGCTTGCCTACAGAGAGCTCATCACGTGTACCGACGAATGGTTGTAAATGGTCTGCTATGTCGAATGCCGTGGCCGTATTCGCGTCCACATATAGAAACAGCGAACCGAATCAATATCGTTTATCACTTTTAGCTCATTTCCGTATTTTATGATCTAGTAGTGTTTTTCAGCAATGTGATAATTTTTTAGGGCAGATATCGCATGCTCCTTGCTTACCAGAATTCACAGTGAAATGGATTAAACAGGATAATTCACGAGGAGTAACCGTCATTCACAGGGCTTATTCCTTACATCATTTGGAGCAACATATGTCATACAAACCTTGGAAAAATTACGAATAAAATAGTAACCCTTTCAGAAGTAAATACAGGGATGTATTAAAGGACCATATTGTTTACAGTTGAGTATCACAATTGCTTCTAACAGGATTACAAAATATGTTATAAAATGTGTCCGTCTACTTCCATACACTTGGCCGCACGCTTATGAACCGCACATGTTGCTCTACGTAGCTGCACGCGACTGTCTTAGAGTTCTGTAGCGACGTGCATGATACGCGCAAGTAGTTCCTCGCGTGTTTGTGCAGTCCTTCGGTAAACAATATCCTTCATCCATCCCCATACGCAGTAATCTAGTGGTGATGGATCTGGCGATAGAGGAGGCCAGGGGTGAAAACAGTCTCGTCCTATCCGTCTCTCAGGGAAATGCACATTCAAGTATTCAACCACAGCACGGTGGAAGTGAGGAGGTTCTCAATCATGGTGGAAGATCACAAGACGTCTCACAGCTAACGGAATATCCTCAAGTAACAGCGGCAGTTCTTCTTTGCAGATACACCACACCAGTCGAGCGTCCCGGAGAAATGAATGGAATAATCAGCTGATCATGTAGGACACCACAACACACATTGCTGCTAAAAATGTGTTAAACCCTCCTTTCCACTGTAGGGTGGGTATGCTGATTGTCGAATTACTCTGCAACTATTGGGAATAAGACCTACATTTATATGACATATGTTGCTCCAAATGATGTAAGGAATAAGCCCTGCGAGTGGCGGTAACTCCTGGTGAGTCGCCCTGGATGAATGTGTGAGATTTTGAAAGCCATAGCAAATAAATAAATGTTTGCTTGAATGACGCAGGGGCATCAGTGTTAAAGGCTAGAACTCTGAACTTCCGGTGTAACAACAGTCCAAATTGAATTCAAGGCACATATATTTGCCCGGCGGGAACATCACTTCCGGTAATAGTTCTCGGAAATATCTACAGTGTAGTGGGACAGGGACAAATACAAATTACAAATTACAAATAATAACTTCACATTACTGTAAAAGGAAACGAAAATTTTGCTGAAATAAAATATTTGACTATACTAACGAGCCTATCAAATCCATTCGTTCAACAAAATGCTCCCGTGATTCTCGCTATATTTTCCGTGTTACCTTGTNACTAACGAGCCTATCAAATCCATTCGTTCAACAAAATGCTCCCGTGATTCTCGCTATATTTTCCGTGTTACCTTGTGTTACAGACTTTCCTGTTGTGGAGTTACTCAGTTTTCTGCTTCGTATATTAACGTTATCCCTTTTTCATTGAGCTGCCGAATGGAACACAGCAACAAAGATGCCAAACTCCTAAAAAATATGTCACAACCACGATCTTTTCAATTATTTTGTCTCTTTGGCAGAAGGTTTTTACTTTATTTTCTCGTTACTGTATTTTTCCAAGAGGTCTTCGACCCTCAATCTGAAGAGCGTCCTTCTCTCTGCTTTTTGAGTTACTACGTCTTTTCCTCTTATTTATTTTAAGAAATCATTAGTCCGTATATATTTGTTATCAACCTTCTCTAAATTGAAAACGAGACGTTTCTTTTCTAATTGAAACGACCACTTTTCCAATATCCGCTCGGGGAAACTTTTTTATCATTCGATATGTAGGNCTTCGTATATTAACGTTATCCCTTTTTCATTGAGCTGCCGAATGGAACACAGCAACAAAGATGCCAAACTCCTAAAAAATATGTCACAACCACGATCTTTTCAATTATTTTGTCTCTTTGGCAGAAGGTTTTTACTTTATTTTCTCGTTACTGTATTTTTCCAAGAGGTCTTCGACCCTCAATCTGAAGAGCATCTTTCTCTTTGCTTTTTGAGTTACTCCGTCTTTTCCTCTTATTTATTTTAAGAAATCATTAGTCCGTATATATTTGTTATCAACCTTCTCTAAATTGAAAACGAGACGTTTCTTTTCTAATTGAAACGACCACTTTTCCAATATCCGCTCGGGGAAACTTTTTTATCATTCGATATGTAGGGACCGGAAAATTTCGCAAATTAGTTTCAATACTAGCTGAACTTAAAAAAACGTGTACATTTTTTGTTCTTCTCAGTTCTATAAAACTTTGTTTTCAATGATATGAAAAGATTTTCGGATACAATAGGGAATACCAAAGTCTTCAAATACTATTGCGTGGTTGTAGATTTTAATACGATCTCACCCAAAAAAATAGTATTTCACACATTCAATGCTTCGCCTTTATTTGACGAAATTTCTTCATTTGCAGTTTAGTACAAACATTTTCCCCGTAGTGCGTGTCTTCTAAATTTAATACTGTGACAAAACAAGATATTCTGTGCCGAAAAGTTAGTATGTTGTAAAACTTTATTATTTATTTCCTGATGAACTTATTTTACTCTACTGTACTCTAAGGTGTCATTTAGGAATGCAGTAATCGCCATCGACACTATGTTAGCGCTGCCAAAATAAACTGAAGGAAAAACAATTTATCCTTCTTCGCTTTCCCATGATTTTTTGTGACATAGTTTTAATATAAAGTTGCCTCGAAACTACGTGTATTCAATATCGATCAACAATAAACGGTAATGTAACAGTTTCAAAATAATCTTGCACCATTAAATATTTGACATGGGTTACGCCCTGAGAGAAGAAATTTGTGTTTTGTCTCAGTATCTTTTTTATTTATGTCATGTTCTTCGCAACATATTTTTCCTTTCTATTAATTATTAGTAAATCTTCCGAGAGATCCCAAAGCTTTAAAATTACATTGAAATGGTGTTTCTTGTTCATTAGAATGAATCCCATAAAAATTTTCAAAACGGCGTCTGTCCAGATTTAAAAAAAACTAGCATTCTCCTTACATTCTTAATTAGTTCAATATAAAAAGTATGCTTTTATCTCAATAGACTGAAACATGCATACAACGTCCCTTGTAACTTTTTGATACATTCCATAGTTAACATCCGCCCGTTGCTCATTAACGTAAAATAAAATCGCTTGACACTAAATTAAAAAAGTTGGCGTTGGGCTTTTAAAACTTTNGCCCGTTGCTCATTAACGTAAAATAAAATCGCTTGACACTAAATTAAAAAAGTTGGCGTTGGGCTTTTAAAACTTTGTGTCCACTGGGCTTACGAAACCTGGCATTTTCCTCAACCGTGCCACGAATAATTCATTTCGGTTTATCTGAATTTTGGTTCTCAATTAAAATCTCTTTCCAGCGTGGATTAATTTATGATAGTTGTCAAGTGCGCGGGGAATGTTCCACCGTCACATCCCACGCGTGCCGAAACAGACTGAAGTCGGGATGGCGGCGAGGTTTATAAGTTGAGGAACTCGCTATTCCGAGGAAGGCGCCGGTCAACAACCCGCGCCCGGAGCGGTCGCCAGGATTCCACAGGCAGTTAAGTCATGTCCTTGTGCCAGGACTCGCGTCCAGGGGAAA
Source organism: Clitarchus hookeri (assembly GCA_002778355.1). Lineage (NCBI taxonomy): Eukaryota > Metazoa > Arthropoda > Insecta > Phasmatodea > Phasmatidae > Clitarchus > Clitarchus hookeri. The sequence goes on along the minus strand of NQII01006460.1, from coordinate 91,882 downwards.
AAATTATCAGCGACGGGCTGGAGCAAGTCGAGTGCCCGCACGATCGGAATGCAGGGGAGAACGACGAGGCTCCCCCCGTGTGACCCGACGTCCGGGAGGCGACTACCACAATTACACCGCTCCTTTGTCCCTTTTGACCGTCCTGAAGAGGCTCGGGATATACACACGCCTGTGCGGCGTCCGTTTCTGGCAGAGGCGTATCCACCCCCCCGGCCGGAGTAGTTACGTCGTCATTGGAAGTTGAGGAAATGCTCGTCAATTATTTCGCATTATTGGGAAACAGCGCGATTTTCGTGGAGACAGTTTCTGTCTGACTGTGTGTCAGACACTTCAGTTCAGACCCCATTTCGTGACTAAAGCACAGAGTAGACATACAAGGCCAGCCATAGGTTGAACTACTCATGCGTGACTTTCCACCCCCACAACTGCACCATTTATGGGAAATGTAGGGGTATAGTCTATTCGCTGTTTTTTCACACTTTTTGAGTCAAACATTTGAAATATCAGCCCACGTATGACGCGTTTGGCTGTCTCCTAAACATGTCACGTATCACAACCGCTTTACACTTATGTTGACATAGCAATACCAAGTTTTTGCCTATATTGAACTTTAACTTATATTTTATCTAAATATGATACTTTTCTATTTATAATTAAAATAAATTAAAACAGGGAGAAAATAGGTATGGTGGTAATACCTAGTAACAAGTAGTTCTTATAAAAAATATTATTACACTGAGTACGCACGAACGCGGTGGGTTGTCCCTCTANCAAGTAGTTCTTATAAAAAATATTATTACACTGAGTACGCACGAACGCGGTGGGTTGTCCCTCTAGTGTTATTTCCAAACGTAGTTAAGCTCTGTTTGCATGAGGCGGAGGAATATCCTGGAAGTAGAACTGGAGCAGGGCTTCAGAAAAGTTGGAGGTAACCGTGAGCCTGTGGCTTTCTGTAGTCGGGCCACATTATATTTTACATTATTATTTTTCTATTGTTACATGACGTAAGTGGATTGCCATCTGTATCTATTTTTATCCTTCTAGTGGTTTTCCTTGGTGCCCGGAGTATGGAAGTGGTGCGGTTGACCTGCCATCCAACCACCCTTCCCCACACATCAAGGGGAGTCTAATTCTTTATACTATGCCTTCTATAGTGGCGCTAACTACTACTAGTATATTTATGCACTACATTACAACTCCTTTCATCAGTGTTGGCTAAGTAAGCGGTGAAGGAGGGCCTGCACTGCCTCGCTCGGTCACCCTCCCTCACCTGCCGTCCTACTGTTAGGAGTAGGCAACTTCATCGACACTATGGCATAGACACTTCCTGGTCGCCATTTTGGGGGAATACTCGCCAAACGGTTGTACCTGACCTCCAAATAGAGAATAACAGTAACACACAGACGATCCCCCCCCCTCCCATGCACAAGGATTGAGATACGCTTAATCAGCATGAAGCTGCATTCAGTTAATATCACAGTTGACCAGCTCCAAGCTCCGGACTGATGCTGCGATGCGATGTCCGCTCTCCTCCCACGTCCATCTGGGAGCCTCACACCCAGAGGAGGCCGTGGTCCAGTCGAGACACTACCCAACCTCCATTGTCTCTCCAGCAGCTGTGTCGCCACTCACTGCGTCAACTCTTCCCAGAGGAGAGCACCCTCCAGGCTTCCTTCGGCTAGTCAAGTTTTCGGAGTTTTTTTTTTTTTTTACGTGGCTAACTAAAGATGGGACACGTTTTCTTATCAACCCCGCACCTGTGCCCTTTCTGGGTAAAGCAGAGGTATAAGAGATTCCTTTTCTGTTAATTGCCCATTTCTTTCTTTTGACCATTCTTTGGCTTGCTATCGGGACCACGCAGTTTTCCAACTCTTTGATTTATTCTATTACAACTGCAGCCAGGTTGTCTGGAGAAGTGGTGCGGCGCGGTTAACCTGCCATCCACCCAGATCCCCACACTTCCAGGAGTCTATTCTAATTCGTATCATATGCCACTATATAGCGGTACTAACTACATCACTAAAGTCTGCAACTGTTGGCTTACTTATAAAAATTACGTAACTCCGTTTCGAGAAGTGGTACAGGAGATCGTAATAATTTGACGTGAAAAAATACTACATACATTTTATTGCTTTCGAGTTATGGCAACGTGAGGCAGAGTAGACTAAAAATGTTTTACAAGCATACGTCCTTTTAAAATAATACATCAATTTATCTATTCCATATGAAAAATCAGACTTACAAGATTTTAGAATTAAGCAGACGCAGCACTTGTTCTTAAAATTCAACGTTAGTTTTAATCATTAAACACCAAAGTTTTCTGAAATTTACTCAAATGTTTTGTAGGATTACAAAAATATCCCGGGCGACTAGTTTTCGAAGAAATCTATGTATAAATACAAAAAGTAATGACAGTGTTTAGGGCTTTCTCACTGACCTTTAAATATTTGGGACTACGAAAACACACACAGCATCTTCAGAGTCGAACTGCACGTCCATCATATTCTGCGTTGCACACAGAATGGGGTGAAAGCAAACGTGTGATATTTAAACACGGACAGCAGTTCGGTGTACTTATTTCTCGTTTTACGGGCAGGTATCGATGAATAAGTATCTGGATGTGAGTGATACATTACGTTAGTTCGGAATAAAGGAAAAAAAAAAACAAATATATATNGTACTTATTTCTCGTTTTACGGGCAGGCATCGAAGAATAAGTATCTGGATGTGAGTGATACATTACGTTAGTTCGGAATGAAGGAAAAAAAAAAATATATATATATATGGCAGATACAGGAACAACTGCAAAGCAATACTTAACTTTACGGTGTGGAATAAGTCGTCAACCAATCTCTTAACCCTTTCCGTCCCCGTCTGCATGATCCAGGACGTGTTGCACATGAAGAATATTTATGGTAGGCACTGTACATAACAATAAATCAGTAGAGACCTGAAAAATTCGCGGTTTCATTTCGGGACAATCTAGAATTCAAAACCTCGTACGTTTGTATTGCGTATGCTATTGGCCCAACCGTTAGTTTACACCTCATGAACTACCCTGAGTCAATAATAAACACGCAATAAAATGCAGACCCAGTCACCGTCTTCCGCTAATGCAACATGCAACCAATTAACATCTGCATTTGCGTGATTTTACAATACGACAATGGAGTATAACCTACAGGTCATTGAATTCGCGAATTATTTAGGTCTCTAGAAATCAGTTGCGGGGTGTTTTGAGTTTCTTCGTTTCGAGTAATCTAATTTGTTAAAGTTTCTGCATCACTCATTTGTGAATGGTCAATACTGACATCGACGAACTCGCAGGCCGCCGTACACTGACTGCAAGAAGCACGGTCGACACAAATACACTTCCCACCAAAACATTTAATGATCTCAACACTTGAGCTCGTGAATTAATTCGTGACTGAACGGATTAAGTAACGGNCACTCATTTGTGAATGGTCAATACTGACATCGACGAACTCGCAGGCCGCCGTACACTGACTGCAAGAAGCACGGTCGTCACAAGTACACTTCCCACCAAAACATTTAATGATCTCAACACTTGAGCTCGTGAATTAATTCGTGACTGAACGGATTAAGTAACGGAAATATGTAAGTTTTTGTTTAAGTCTATGAGGTCTCAAAAGAAACCAAGTTGCTTTTTTTTTTTTTTTTTTTTTTTTNGTTTAAGTCTATGAGGTCTCAAAAGAAACCAAGTTGCTTTTTTTTTTTTTTTTTTTGGAGCCTAGACATTTCCAATTGTAACATGTGAGAAAAAATTATTCTTCTGTAGCAGGAAGAACGTAATTGAGGATAACGGTCAGTAAAAGCAACACAACTTTTTCAGTATTTCTCCCGTGTTGTAATATTGTTGGTACGACCGCAGAAGGCCTACATCCCCCGCTGCTGCAGCCAGAGCTCACTAAACTGGAAATATGCCCGAAGTTAAAGCACGTGGAAGTGAGCTGACCAAGTGATACCGAAGTAGTTTGAATTTCTCCCTGCGGCAGCATTAAGCTAAATATTATTAATCGGCGATAAAGGAGGGTTCAGAAGGGGAATGCTAATAACCTAATATTGTTAATATCCCGCGCTTGTGCTTGCGTGGGGAATTTTTGGGGTGGGGGTGAGGTTATTCAAGCTAAAGTATTAAACTTCGAGAAAAAAGTTGGTTCGGGAAAAATTAAAAAGTTCTGATAATGGCGGGGCGTGCAAATGGTCGAGGGAGGAGGGGGGAGGGGATGAAGCAAAGCGTATAAACAAATAAAATTAAGGCACTGTTATTTTTTTCCTTACGTCTTTCCTCTTTGTTTGCGCAGGTTTGGGCGACCGAGAGGGAAGTTGAGCGATAAAAGTTTCTCCGGCTGGCTGGCGAGATAATGAGTCTGCGGCGTCCGTGGGGGATTCCTCACGAGGAGATACGGCACCCGGTGACCTCAGGGGGTTGGCCCGACGCGCACCTCGGTTTGTATAATCCACCCCCACCTGTCCCTCACCTACCCCCTCGTCGACGCCGACCCCAGACTGGTGTTTCGCCCGCTCGGGTGTTTTCACCAGGGCGAGTTGACCGGCCTAGTTCATTAGCACACCGAGGTCTCCGCATATGATCACTTTTGACCCTTCCGTGGCCGTTGCAGACAATCGTCAACAGGTTGCACAGGAATCTTATATCTGACCAGTGCTGTACTCTGCGAGGCTCAGTGTCCAATGATCTTCGTGGGTAGCTGATTCTTAAACCATGCTACTGCGCTACGTTATTACTGCTGCATATCACTGATCACTAGAGCAAGTGACTTTTCGCGTAAAATTCGGAGCACACAGTAGACTTCAATACTATATACACACCTCAGCTGTTGTTATACCTCCATTGGCTGCTGGTGCCGTGTCCGTCTTTGACCAAGCCACTCAGGACTAAGTAACTACGACACTGAACCTTCGTGATTCGTGCGCAAACGGTTAACACG
>NQII01006460.1:68144-82098 GCA_002778355.1 Clitarchus hookeri | reverse complement strand
GGGCCTTTGCCAAAGACCGCCCATCGCCGGAGCTCACCCACCACAGCTGACATCATACCAGCAAGAGTTAAGTATACAATCACCGTCCAGAGAAGCCCTCCTGCACCAAGAAGTCGTAAACAGTTAATACGAGTAGTCAAATTAGGTACCACACCTCTCAAGTGTTCATGAACGTAGTTCTTGTATTAACTCCAGACAATATATTCGTCCTTCAAATTGAAACAGCCAAAGTCTACATTATTACAAACCCCTTAACCTTCAGGCATCATATAGTCTGTGCCACTAAACATTAACTAAAGAAATTACGTACTTTTTGGATGTGTTAAGGTATACGCCCAGTTAAGTTGGCAACGACGGAGGGAAAGTAGTTCCATGTCTTGACGTTGAATTTAAAGAGTAGGTCAACAATTGTGAATATAAAAATTATTTATTTTACTTCCTTTTTTTTAATGCACATAAGTGTAATAATTTGCATATTTGTAAAATATTAACTTTTTCTAAATTATTTAATAGTTTTACTTGACCAACGCATGAATAAAGTGACCAGGCCCACGCAATGTTAATTTCACATATGGCGGAATAGTACACAATTTGCATACAAGTAGATATTTAGCAGGGCTTTCAAAAGTGCTCAGTTTACCGTGAACAGCCCATAAATGATGTTCTCGGTAATTTGAGCACTTTTCAAATATTTTAACTGGTACACTGATTTGCATGCGCCTAGAAAAGTTGCTGACAACAGAGAGAAAATAGTTCGCTGTATTAACGTTGAACTAAAATTATTAGGCAAGCATTTGTAAATTATTAAATTATTTCTTTTTTTACGTTTTTAATACATGGAAGATTAAAAAATAAGAGAATTTGTAAAATATTTATTTTTCTAATTATTTCACAGTTTCGCTTGACTGAAGCATGACTAAAGTAACGAGGCCCGCGGGAATGTTAATTTTACATANTCTAATTATTTCACAGTTTCGCTTGACTGAAGCATGACTAAAGTAACGAGGCCCGCGGGAATGTTAATTTTACATAACATGGAAGAATACACAATGTGCATGCAAGTAGATCTTAAGCTGGGCTTTGAAAGTTCTCAGTTTAAGGTGATCAGCCTAAAGTTTCTAGAGCTGAATGGCCAATCAATGTTCTTACCTGCGGGTAAATTATNTCTAATTATTTCACAGTTTCGCTTGACTGAAGCATGACTAAAGTAACGAGGCCCGCGGGAATGTTAATTTTACATAGCATGGAAGAATACACAATGTGCATGCAAGTAGATCTTAAGCTGGGCTTTGAAAGTGNGCAAGTAGATCTTAAGCTGGGCTTTGAAAGTGCTCAGTTTAAGGTGATCAGCCTAAAGTTTCTAGAGCTGAATGGCCAATCAATGTTCTTACCTGCGGGTAAATTATTCGCAACCCGTCTTACGGGTCTAGGTTATCATTGGTTGATGCACGTGGGTCTTCAATTGTTGAAAACAAATATTCCGCGTTATTAACACTTAAAAAAAACTCCCCTTCGCCTAGTTATAAATTTTTTATCTGAAACAATTTAGCGGTGTGGCAACACTGTTAGCAACAAGTGACGATCGCATAGCCGGGACTGCGGACAATTTCGGCGGGAGATAACAGAGGGCACCAGGAAAACCTGGCAAAGAGCGCACGCATCGCAATTGGAGAGATCCAATTCGCAACGCCGGATCGGATTTCGGCGCGTAGAGCGCGAATAGAAACGTGATATCGCTTCAGCGCGCACACGGTGAGTCACGTGATATCGGATATATGTAGGGCCAGTGATTTTTCGCGTAGAAATCAGAGCACACAGTAGACTTCAATACTGTATACACACCTCAGCTGTTGTTATACCTCCATTGGCTGCTGGTGCCGTGTCCGTCTTTGACCAAGCCACCCAGGACTATGTAACTCCGACACTGAACCTTCGTGGTTCGTGCGCAAACTGTTAACACGGGCCAGAACATTGTTTTAGCCAATCAAAGAAGCTGGACGACCCTGCAGTGCTTTGGACTGTATCTTAAGTACCTTATATATATATATATAATTTGAACTTTTATTTATATATTCTGTAGTAGAAATTACAACATATTTCATTTGATATGAAAGCAAGCTAGTAGGAAATAGTTCTTATGCAAAATATTATCAAACTGAAGTACGCACGAATGCGATGCGTTGTCCCTTTTATGTAATTTTCTGCGCTTAGTTAATTAAGCATTGTTTAAGTTAGACGGAGGAATATCCTGGATGAAGAACTTGAGCAGGACTTCAGAAAAGTTGTATGTAACAATGAATGCTGATACCATACGCAGAGACGAAATTATATGGCGGTTTCTTTAACATGCGCGTACCCGTTCGCTGAGTGGCTGCGCGAGTCTCTGAAAACTGGCCCCGCGTCTGAATGGTAGAGACCCGGAAATTTCACGCGGATTCATCTGAGGACAAATTAAGCTGTATTCACGCGAGCATGTGTGTTTGTGCTTTGATAGGACCATACTTTGTTATTAGACACGCCCCGAGCGACTTTCAACCAGTAACGAACCTGCAAGGAAATTAAGAACAGAATCCCGTGCTACCTGGTCTGGTGTAAAACTGGAGCAACAGCCAATGAACTACTGACTGATGCTCGAATGCACAAAGGATTGTGGAGTCTAGCCTGTTGCCTAATGGATCCGCGATATTTCCGGGTGTCTACTGATTGGTCACTGCTTGTTACGAAATATTCGCTATTGGTTGGGCCTGCAACGCGCTAGTGAGTTTGCCACGCGATGATTGGCGAACGGCGTTTCGACGTGTTGCTGTTGAGTGACGCCATTTTGCTGGCGTGTGCGGATACAGTTCGCGACATAAACGGGTTTACGCTTCTGTGTTATTAGTTACTCTGTGCCTAAGCTGTGATTTTTCGCACTTAAAAAGTTTTAAATACAACGTGTTTGCTGATATTGTTGCCAGGCTGTTGTAACGTAACCCTTTGAGGACGGCTCAAATTTACTGGCACTGAGGTCAAGGTTGAATTGAGATGCGTATATTCTCCACCACAGCAATATAAGTTACGTTAGTCTCTGTATTTCCAATTACCCTCGTCCCATTGGTCCTGGCTAGGCCGGAAACGCTTACTGTACCCTGCAACGTTTAGTTATTGGCTGGCCGTCGGCCAATGAAATCGTGCGTCGACCGTACGTCGATTAATATGTTGCGATGGACGTAACAGGTTTTACAATCTATCGTGTTCTTTGAGAACCATTAATAAGAACAATTTTACTGTGACGAACTGAAATGTTTACTAGTTGTAATTTTTTTCTTAGATTCTGATAGAAGCCAGAAAAACAGTTAAATCAATAAAGTGTCATATTTGTCTTCAAGAGGAAAGAAATTGCCATACATACGCCGCCCCGAGATACACGTGCTTACTCCTCAAAGAATGTTAAAGCGCCAAAAATTGTTTTAGTTTTTTTTTGGATATTTTATAATTCTGTTTTATTACATCAAATACTGCAATGAGGAAAGTATTTAAAAAATAGAAAATTAATTTACAATATTAATGACGGAAAATACAGGAATTTCTAATTAATATGTATTGGCATACAAATTAAAAAAATTGCATAACTATCTTGTTTGGCTACAATTGAAAAAAGTTGTTAATGTCATTAGAATACGATGAAGAAATTTCATGGAATTTATCCCAGTGGTTTGTCTATAATTTGATTATAAGTTTTACGATAAAATTAAAATCCAAACTAGTTAGAATTTAAACCCTGATAGCAGGCGAACAAAATGCCACACTTCAGAGAATTTCCCTCGCGGCGTTCCTAAATCTTTAAAAACACTTAAGCTGAAATCAAAAATTGTGCTCTTATAGCATTTTTGAAATTTGTTCAGCACAAATTTTAAGTTTAAAATGCTGATAATTATGCTAAAATAATTATGCGAGTTATTTTTTAATCTGATTTGGTATTTTTATCAAAACGCTATTGATAATGTATTGCAATCTCGCAAAATATCTTAAAAATGCAGAAAAGAATTTTAGATATTTCAAAAACCTTAAGGATGCTCGTCACCAAAAAAATGTTATTACTTTTTTTTTTTTACCAAAAATACTGTTTATAAAAATATTCTGGACTGGATCACAATTTTAGTGTTTTTGGCTAGTTCAAATAATAAAAAATAACACACATACCGAAATAAGATATTTCACATCGAAAGAAGAAATCGTGATTTACTTTCATAAATCTTTGAAATCTCGATATGAAATGGTTTCGCAAATTTAAAAACAAAAATTTTTTATATTATTGATTTGTAGCAGTCTGTGATCTTTCGTGAAATCAATTTTCCCAAAAATATCTTATACTTAATTAAGACATAACATTTCAGTCACCCTTGTTTAATTTTCTGTGCTGTAAATATTTTTTGTTAATTTTATTTCTGCGTCTAAAATTACTATTAAAATAGTGATTTTGATAAACCATAATTCAAAAACTATGATTTAAAAATTTTTCATCCGAAGAAACAAGACTTACGAGTACATTTCTTCAAGTTGAAATCTATTTTATTCATATATATAAAGTAATAAAAAATTTTGATGACGTGTATCCTTAATGTAAAAATAATTTGTTTTCATATTAGCATAATTTTTTTTACAAATACCCTTTACAGTAGTACAAATTTGGGTGCCTGCGTTATTGCACTTGCGAAATATTTGGCAACACTGCGTCGGCGGTTATAAAACCCGAAACGGGCAGAGCTACGGGGGTGGCAATTGCCAGACGGGGAGGATAAGGGTGATATTCGCAGCTTTTATTCACATCATCACGTTCCATCCGACCGCTTCAGCGATGTAACCCGCCCTTGAAGACGCACTCTGTCGTTACGGCCGGGAGTAAATGAGATCCGCAGTGGGAAAGTCGCTCTAACAGACCGTTCAGCGATCAACTGTAATGGCCTAGGTCACCGCAGTGGAGCGCAGAAGGCCGAGCAGAAAGGGAACTCTATGAACGTTGCTCTGTGTTTTCGAGTGGTTTCTGTTCACGAATGACATTCGCATACAGGTGTCATCTTGTGTATCGTTATCTCAAGTGTTCATCCCGGATACTGAATTGAAAACTGCTGAAAAACCCGTTTTCAATATCGTTTACAGGCGTCAATATTACTGTAAAAAACTTTAATCGGTAATATAAATAGACGTTTAAAGAAAATTTCATCTTTACCAATACGCTTACAACTATGCAGCCACTAGCTTTCTGTTCGCGACTTCGCCCGCGCGTGGTACAACTTTTTGCCTTCCTTAGGTGATGAATTTCGAAAAAAAACCTCACGTTAGTTTTTAAAGGTTAAATAGCCAACAATTACGAGCAAAAAGCATGACAATCTCTTACCGAGTTTAATAAGCATATGATGAATCCTCAAAAACACATTTTATCCCCTTTCGCCCTCTCAGGAGTTGATTTTTAAAAAAACCCTGAAATCATTTTTTTGTTAATTGTATAGCCAACCTTTTGAAGCCAAGAGTGCAACGATATAATATCGGATTAATGAGCTATTTAGGAGTCCTCGAAAGTACATTTAACCCCTTTTCACCTTTTTAGAGGTTGAATTTCAAAACATCATGAAACTACTTTTAAGGTATTGATGTAGGTGGCCTTTTAAAGCAAAGAGCATGACGGTATTGCATTGCATTAATGAGCTGTTGAAGAGTCCTCGAAAATACAATTCACTCCTTTTTACCCCCGTAGGGGTCGAATTTCGAAAAATCCTTTCTCATAGGGCGCTAACACCCTAAGGAGAAGTCATGCCTAAATGTTCATGGATTTTTGTAGGGTTGTTTTGGACTGCTCGTTGACGAGTGTGTCAGTCAGTCTGAACACTTCATTTTATATACTGAGATTTCTGGATGTACTGCCGAGGCGGAAATACTGCATACTTCGTGCCTCGCACGTAGAGGCGATGCGGTCCCACATACACGTGTTTGTGTATCGCCCTTATCGCTGCCGCTTTCATACCACTTGAAGACGCTTGGTGAGTGAGTGAAGATATTTTGGCGGCTCTTAACAGCTAAGTCTTCAGCGCCGATGAGGGTGGTTGAGGTTGAGCATGGAGCAGCGCCGGAATGAAAGGTCGGGGGAAACAGGAGATCCCCGAGAAAACCCACCGACCAGCGGCATCGTCCGGCACGATTTCCACATGCGAAAATCCGGGAGTGACCCGGCTGGGGATTGAACCCGGTTCGCCTTGGTGGGAGGTGGGCACGCTAACCGCTCAGCCACCGCGGCCCCGGGACACTGGGTACCTACATCAGGTGTGGCGAAAAAAAAAAAAACTTGCATTTTTAAAATACCCTTTTTCTGTCCACATCCGAACGATTCCAATTACATCATGCTTACTTATTAGGCTGTTCTTGAAGTTAAATGGTAACAGTAGGTATGGTATCATGGCATAGTACTTAAAACCTTCTATTTGGTATTATACGTTATGAGATACAAAGATAATATGCGAATTTGAATAAACAAATTAAAAATTTCTATTCCCAGGCATTATGGTAGCTGAATGGTTAAAGGCTTCTGTATCGATCTGAAATGTTAGAACCATGAGGTCGATGAAGTTCGGGTTCGATTCCAGGTCACTCTCTACAGGATTTAAAAATAATATAGTCTGAATTTGTGCAGTACTCTTGGTAGACTAACCCTGAACTAAACATAATTGGAGCGATAGTAGCGCTCCTGGTAGACGATTTCGATACCAAAAGGTACCACTAACACAGGTTTCAAGTTTGCCAAAACTATTAAATTCTGTGGGGGGAAAAAAATCGTCTCATCAAAGAAATTGAAAAACGCCTGATAAATGTGTTTGTTTGGCGGAGTGGAGACCTTTGTATGTAAGGTCGAAGCTCGTAACTCTTGGATCTCTGTTAAGAGTGATAAAGGGTTAAGAAAACCGAAGTGAAGCCGCCCTTTATTTCGCGAACTCCGGTCGCACACACCAGCAAAATGACGGCACTAGCCCACAAAATGACGTAACGCCGTTCGTCAACCAGCATCTGGTAACCCACTCTTCAGCGGGCAGCCAACAGCCCAACAGGTGACCTTCAGCAGCGTGCAGTAGCCAATCAGACACAAGGCCTGTTCCAAAGTACTGTGAAGCCAATCAGAGAGTGGGCACGCCCACGTTGAAGGAAGCATCACACCATTTCACTTCTGTACACTTACTCAGTCTGTGTTTTAGTTTACTCTGCTTTTAACTTTCTTCTCCGAATCGAATACACACACACAGATATATATATATATATATATATATATATATATATATAGTCCATTCACTGTTACTAACAACTTTTCTGGAGACTTGCCAAAGTTCTGCTTCCAGCATATTCCTCCGCTTAATGCAAACAAAGCCTAACTAAGTCTCGAAAATTACACCAAAGGGTCAACGCAACGCATACGTGCTCATTCAATTTAATATGATGTTCCATAAGAGCCTTTTTTTTTTACTAGGCATCACCAACACGCCTATATTCTCTCTGTTGCTATTCGTATTACAGTAGAATCCCGATAATTCGTATTTTCGAGGGACTGAATGTTAAATATGAATTATCGAGATATTCGAATTAGCGGGATTACCAATAATCGGGAGGAAAAAAAGAAAAAATACATAATAACGAGATTAATGTAAATTTGCATTAATATGTAATGATAAACGCATGGCTACTTATTATGTATACATATGTACTGTATATATAAATCAATAATTACATCAATAAAAAACACATTAAAAATTTACGTTTAAAAAAATCTGTAATTTTCTTTTGGTGCAAGCCTTGCAGACGGGTATTGTCGATGGCTTTGTCAAGCATGTTCAAAGCAGAAAATACTTCATCGCCAACGTCTGATTTCGCTAAGAAATGGCGCACGTTGTTGATGTATTGTTTAGCCACTTTAGGTGTAATTGTCAGCACATCATCTTCGTCATCACCTTCACCATCAATGTCCTGAGATGGAGCCAAAATTTCATCATCAGTTAGAATTCCCGCTACCGCTAGGCCAACGTCAAAATGGACGAAATCTTGAAACGTTATAGAATTTTCTTCATTTTGAGGAAGACGATTCCAATTCACAGGGCATTCTAAGTCTTGTTCAGTAACTGCTGATGAAAGTTCCACCTTCGTGAATCCACAAGCACGAAAACAGTTTTTTATTGTGCTTTCGCTAACACTTTGCCACGCCTTGTGAGCAATGTTCATGGCTGAAAATAAGGTGATTTTATGATCCTTCCCATCCTCGATGCTGTCAAGGAGTTGCATCACTACTTCCTTGCGGTAAAAGGTTTTGAACGTTTTAATTATGCCCTGGTCTAGAGGCTGCAGCTTAGAAGTAGTGTTGGCAGGCAAAAACACAACATTAACATGACTGAGTGGTGGGGTAGTGTTGTGGGCCATACAATTATCCATGAAAAGTAGAATTTTTCTCTGCCTTTTCTCCATATCAGCATTCACTGATCGTATCCATTCCTTGAATAATTCGCCCGTCATCCACGCTTTTTTGTTTGCACGATAGGTCATCGGAAAAGTTTTTATGTTTTTAAAAAATCTTGGTTTGGCTGATTTGCCTATCATGAGCGGTCTTAATTTCTCATATCCATCCATGTTGGCGGCCAACAATATGGTTACACGTTCTTTACTAATTTTTCCGCCATGACACTTTTATTCCTTAAAACACATTGATCGGTCGGGGAGACACTTATAAAATAACCCCGTCTCATCGGCATTAAAAATGTTGTTGGGCTCATAAGAATCGATTATCTCTCCCAATTCGTCTTTCCACTCAGAACAAACGTCGGCCGATACACTCGCACTTTTCTCACTAAGCTTCTTCAATTTTATGCTGTGCCTTTTTTTAAACCTATCAAACCAACTATCACTTGCACGAAAGTCTTTAATTTCCATTTTTTTCTGCGAAAACGTTTACTTTTTCTCTTAAAATGTTTCCTCCAACTGGTACATTCGAATTCCGTGCTTGCGCAAACCATTTTTTAAATTCTCTTCTAGTTGTGGATACTCACCAGTCTTAAAGCGCTTTACTTTGCTGTCCGATGTCTGGGAGGCGATCTTGTCCTTATTCTTCAGAATTGATGTTATTGTGGAAGGAGGAACGTTATCACGTTTGTACACGTCAATTTGTTTATCACCACCAGCTACGGCGATAATGATTTTTTTTTCTCTAATAGAATGACACTTATTAGCTCTTTTCGGAAGCATGGCTAAGACCGAACTGACTAACTTTTCACTCGCTCTGCTCCTTCCTACCCTCTCATAACCGTAGACCGGAAAGTAAGGTGCCTCTTAGTTCTGAGAATCACAGACACATCGCCTCACAGCCTACTCGGCGTCATAACCTGCTCTTCAAACCCTCCTACGTCCCTCAGTACCCATCCGGTATTTTTTACTCTGCCCGAATTGCATAAATCTAGAGCTGGTGTACAGTCTAGGGTTCAAAACATTACGAGTTAACGAGATTTTTAAGTTGTAAATAAGAATTATAAGACTTTTTAATTGAGCTCGAGTCCCAAAATAAATACGTATTATCGAGGGGACCGGAATGCATTGTTTTTTTTTACGAATTAAAGGGATTTTCTCAAGGGACCGGCAAATTTGTACGAATTAGTGGTATATACGAATAATCGGGATGCGAAATATAGGGATTTCACTGTATTTATAAATGAAATAATAAATTTAGTAGATAAAATATATACACAACTTTAATTTGACCAAAACGAATGCACTTTTTTATGTTAACACAAGTATAAAACACTTGTGATACATGACATATTTTGGAAACAACCAAACACGTCTTACATGTGATGATTTTTCAAAGGTTTGATTCAAAACGTATGATGAAATCGCGAATGAACTGCACTAACTTCAGTCAAAATAAAAGTCTCGTAATGTGCCGTCAAAAGTGCCTGGTTGGAAAAAATAACATAACGCTTCGTAGGTATACAATAAGTTAGTGTCGCGCGCCTGCTACCTATGCAACTTGTCCTACATGCGTGATCAGATTACCTTCTTCCGCAGGCGTTGAAACGCCGCAACTTTGAACACAATTATTTTATATAAAAATGCGTTTCCGGATACAAGTATACAGGGCTTTTGTGTTTACATTGGTCCAAAGAAGCTATGTCAAGAGTTTGGGAGCTGTGTTTCCAAACATTCTGTATGTACAGTGGCAAATAAATTTCCCTTCACATTGTGGCCTGAGTTACGCTATGGCAGCGAGTCCTAAGTGTTAACATCTCTGAAACTTTCAGGAACGTCGGGAACGTGATTTGAAAATACATATAAACGTTAATTTAATTAATTACGGTGACTTATTCCTAGCTTGCGTGTTCTACTCTAAACTTCGCGATAGCTTCAAAATACATCCTTAACGCGATGCCGCGCGTTTTTATTAGAGTTTATTCGTGGCACAGGTGCATTTTCGCGATAAATTTTACGTCCGCACTGAACTTTCCTCTCAGGAGATTCTGATGGCTCGCTATAAAATCAAAATATTGTCTTCCTCATTTTACGTCTCCGCGTTAGCTTAATGTACGGCATATTTCTAAAAGGTTATTGCAAAATTTACGGGCTAGTTTTACTGCATGACAAGAGAATAAAAATACATGTGAAAATGTGCCCGGGCATGTTTCGTTTGGCAGCTATAAATACTAGAGTTTCGGTACAAAAAACCGTATAAAATTGGGATAATTTCTCGTCACATATTTAGAGATTTTTCCTTCATGCGTTACATGAAAACCTCTCGAGCGTTCTGGATTCAAACAAATACTTTTTTGGTATAGACTTTACCAAAAAATGTTTGCCGTGGTAGTGAAACTATTTTCAGTGACTTAAAAATTTCGTTCTTGTAATAAACTATCTAAAATTTTTGTAATCGCTAATAATTTTTCCTATGGCACCGTTAAAACTTTCTTTATATCAGTGGAAATTTTTACGGAAAATATATAATTTATATATGAAAACGTCATCCGTAATGAAGAAAAACGGAAAGGAACTCCATACATAAGATACATAAATTTTCAGTATTTCCTATAGCTTTGGTTTTTTGGAAACGAACAGTAGCAAGGCCAGGGCTGCCAGTAATTAATTTTATATTATACTAATTAGATCCTGAAATCATACAAAATCTGGTACGCTAAAATAAGAATTAGACATTTTTTTACAACTTGGACAAAATTATACTTTTTTTTTTACAAAGCAACGTAACAGATTTTACAACGCCTCAGTTCAACCAACATCGATAAATAACATGTTAGTTGCATTCACAAAAAAAAACATATGTCGCAGAGGTTACGAATCTCGGAGAGATGTGTAACTGACAGTATGCACATACGAGGTGACACGTTTCCACACTCACCACTCGCGGCTTTATGACAATAGAACTGTCTTTGACAAGCGTTCCCTATTAATTATGTAGGTAAATTGATTAAAGTGGATGATATGTATAACAATATGTAGCTCTTCGCACTATACAAAGACGATACACAGTACAGTCAAACTATACNCACACTATACAAAGACGACACAGTACAGTCAAACTATACCGCCTTCGCATCAAACTGTGCAACCTGGCAGCCCTGGGCGAGACTAAGCGAAGAATTGTTCGTCGCTACAATCACAAAATTATCGATCATGCCACAGTTATGTTATTCATGTCACTTTAACCTATTTCAACAAACATCAAAAAGTAGAACTGGCCAGCTATAACAATAAGCAGAAATTCAAACACGCTAAATTTTTTAGAAACTGAAAAAAAAAAGTTACATTAGAAACTTCAGTGCAAATAACACAATAGAATATGCAATTATACAGAAACGAAATGGCATCGCGCTTCCTTTGATGTAAGCGAAACTCGATCGCTAATTGGCCGTGCGAAGCTATGGAAACGGTCACTTGAGTCTGATTGGCTGTTGCGAGTTGCGGAATGTTCCCTATTGGTCGGGCTGCCGTCTGACAAGTTAACTTTCAGAAGCTGATTCGTGAAAGACGGTTGGCAATATTGCTGGCATGTGAGGACATTTTCCTCTCGTGTGTGGCTGCAGTTCGCAGTGCACACCTCCGTTTCACCTCTGTATTCTTAAATACTCTGTGATGATACTTCAGATTACGAAAACAGTGAGTTAGGCGAGAGATGAATAGCGGTGTTATGTGTATATTTTCTTCAGTTGTTTTCAAATCACTTTCAGTACAAAATGATGTGATTTTTTAAAGTAATTTTCTATAAGGAGTGAAACACCCGCACAGCAAAAATTCCAACTATTTTCCGTCATCCCTCTCTTCATAAACGGTAAACGGAGAATAACTAACTTGTAAATTTATGCCGAGGTTCCGTGAATTCACGTAGAGTTCTGTGAATTTTAATTAAAGTCAATTATTCAAGAAAACAAAGTGTACTTTTAACTTTAGGGAGATANATTCCAACTATTTTCCGTCATCCCTCTCTTCATAAACGGTAAACGGAGAATAACTAACTTGTAAATTTACGCCGAGGTTCCGTGAATTCACGTAGAGTTCTGTGAATTTTAATTAAAGTCAATTATTCAAGAAAACAAAGTGTACTNATGCAATTATTCAAGAAAACAAAGTGTACTTTTAACTTTAGGGAGATAAGGATAATTTATTTAACACCACTTCTCCGTNCGCCGAGGTTCCGTGAATTCACGTAGAGTTCTGTGAATTTTAATTAAAGTCAATTATTCAAGAAAACAAAGTGTACTTTTAACTTTAGGGAGATAAGGATAATTTATTTAACACCACTTCTCCGTNTCAATTA
This sequence comes from Clitarchus hookeri, assembly GCA_002778355.1. Taxonomy (NCBI): domain Eukaryota; kingdom Metazoa; phylum Arthropoda; class Insecta; order Phasmatodea; family Phasmatidae; genus Clitarchus; species Clitarchus hookeri. Next base: position 69,278 of record NQII01006460.1, on the reverse strand, counting down.
TTCAAGAAAACAAAGTGTACTTTTAACTTTAGGGAGATAAGGATAATTTATTTAACACCACTTCTCCGTAATATCTCGGAAACTAGTTATAACAGAGTACCACTCTAAGATTTATGATATAAATGTTGGCATAGTTTTTTTTTTCCCCCCCGTTTTGTGCTCATAATGCCAAATTGAACAGTTATTGACGTTTGAGTTGTGAACCAAAGTTAAGCGAACTTTTGAAGAGCAACGAGGCGTTTAAAGTGTTGGCACTTATCAAGTTCATTTTCCTCTTGCTATCAATGACTGGAAAAAACCAATGTTTCAATAACCGGCAGGTTAGACGCAATCCTGTGTAAACTCTTCCCTAATCCATATGCTCAATCTTTGCTGTGTTTGCGAGGGGCGATGCTACTTTTTAACGGGCTTGCATGCGATTCGTTCTTTCTTTTGAGGTCGGTTCGTCGGGTCGTGTCATAAACAGTAGCCCAGGTTCGCACGTAGAGCGAATTTTAAAGTCTTTGAAGTTTAGCGTGCCTCGACAAATCAATCTGCAAATTTTACCAGTCTTTTGTGATTAAGTTAGGATGCCCGTTTTTTACGAAAATATTCCAAAAGGCTGTTTACGGCACAGTGAGCACTTTTGCAATCAACCTTTGAAAAAATTCACTGCCTCTACGTACATATGCTTAAACGGGCACACGGACTGGCATGCGTCCAGTAAAGTTGGTAACGACGTCTTCACATTGAATTAAAAGTGTTTGTGAACATTTGTGAATACTAAAATAATTATNCCAGTAAAGTTGGTAACGACGTCTTCACATTGAATTAAAAGTGTTTGTGAACATTTGTGAATACTAAAATAATTATTTATACGTTCATTTTTGTTTTTAGGTACACAAAGTGTAGGCATCAGGAAATTTTTAAAATGTTTAGTTTTCAAATAATTCTACAGTTTTCTTTGACTGACGCATGAATAAAATAATGCCCAGGCTCACAGCAATGTTGATGTTACACATGGTGAAAGAATACACTGTGTGCATACAAGTAGATCTTAAGCGCAGGGCTTTCGAAAGTGCTCAGTTTACCGTGAACAACCTATAGGCAGACCTTGGCGGCTTCGTCTTCGACGAAGCTGAAGACGGAGGCATG
>NQII01006460.1:41893-52264 GCA_002778355.1 Clitarchus hookeri | reverse complement strand
ACACTTGCATGTGTGTCGCGACACTTGCATGTGTGTCGCGACACTTGCATGTGTCTAACACATAGCAATATTAATTAGATCTTGAATTCTCTACACTATTCGAAGATAATATCTGTGTCAAACCATGTGGGCCTTCTGAATTCTATCTGTTGCAATAGGTACAGTGAAAAATGTCTTTCAAGAGATTGTAAAACATGTAAGAACAAAGGTCTTCTCTACAAAGAATTTGATAATTCTGTTCCACTATTATATAAAAAGTGGCAATCTCTACGTCAGAATATTGTCGACCCCAAAACTAAAAAAACACGGATAGTGACGAAGTCCGTAAAAAGCACATTGAAAATATACCCACGGGATCTGATTTTGGAGTTGGGAAAAAAATTAGAGAACTTTCTCCGGCATGAATTTAATATCGTGCACCAACATATGGCTCTGAAATCCAAAAAGGAAGCCCTTACTGAGAAGGATGCGCTAATACACGTCGACTTTAGCGAGAATTATCAGACTAAATATGCCGAAGAAGTGCAATCCTTTCATTTTGGAGGATCGAGGCAGCAGATAAGTATGCACACAGTGGTAGTCTACACCAAAGAAGTTAATCAAGAGGTAAAAAGCGTATGTTACTGCACTTTCTCCAAACATTTGTCACACTCACCTCCGGCGATTTGGGCCCACTTACATCCTATACTTGACAGTTTGCCTGCTGCAGTTGTTAATCTACATTTTTTGAGCGATGGACCGGTCACCCAGTACCGTAATAAAATTATGTTTAAAGTGTTGGNAAAGATTAAATTATAAACATTTTTGTCGTGCTACCTGTCCCAACAACCAATGACCTGTTAACATAGAATCACCCATAACTTTTTCAGGGTCAATTTTCAAGTCTCTATGTACATGTAACAGGCAGATACCATTCATCCGCTCATCAGTCTTTCTTGATCTAACCCAAGATTTGACTCGCCAAATACAGTTGACGCAGAATCGTGTTGCAAAAAGAAATTGTAGTTTTTTTTTNATCTAACCCAAGATTTGACTCGCCAAATACAGTTGACGCAGAATCGTGTTGCAAAAAGAAATTGTAGTTTTTTTTTGCAAGTGACTTCATTTCTTGCTCCGTGCGTTCGTTTGATGTAATTTGTTTTGAAATACTACTTGGCATCAGAAGTCTTAAGTTTAAAGACTGTAGAAATGCTTCTGAAAACCAAGCTGAAAGATCGGACGCTACATAGTCTAAGATTGGTGTGTAAATTGACCTCCGACAATATTCTCCACNGAAAACCAAGCTGAAAGATCGGACGCTACATAGTCTAAGATTGGTGTGTAAATTGACCTCCGACAATATTCTCCACAGGCTGATGATGGACGCCTTTCTCTGCGTGTCTGCCTTCTGACTGTTCGGGGCTTAAGAATAGTACAGCCAAGCTGAGAGGCTAAAGTCTCCCATTCCACATATACTTTCCTGAAATAATTTACGTGATTTTCACGGTTCTTTTCGAGAGCAGTAATAGTATCAGCATTGGTGTAAGAATCACTGTGAACACCGAGCGATTTTGTTTGGAGCGAACGGCTTAGCGGGAGTGTATATTTAAGCACTTCAATCAGAGATAAGAGATACATGTAATGAAATCACTGCTACGTGGAGAATGCACAAACGTTGATGCTTTTGACGATGTCTTAGCATCGCAGGGCGAGTTACCCGACAAGTGAAGTGAGTGAGTGAGTGAGTGAAGAGATTTGGGCGACTCTTAACATCGAGGTTTTGAGAGCCGATGAGACTGAAACGAGGTGAGTATGGAGCAGCGCCGGAACGCAATGACAGGGGAAACGGGAGATCCCCGAGAAAACCCGCCGACAAATCGGCATCGTCCGGCACGGTTCCCACATGCGGAAATCCGGGAGTGACCCCACCAGGAATCAAACCCGGTTTGGTTCGCCTATGTGGGAGGCGACTAGTCTGACCACTACACAATCCCCCTCCCCCCCGGACCGACAAGTGGGTGAGGCTGTTTACGTGAGCGCTCGGGGTGCTACAGAATACTCCGGACAATAAAGACTGGTGGTATCTGAACTGAAACAAGGTGGAAAATAATGGGCGAATTATATAAACTTAATTGCAATTCAGGTTTTAGAAAACTGTCTATAAAAACTGGTTTTAAGAGATACATTGCGTTAATGCGTGTGTGTTGACGGAATATTATGCAAATAATAGTTGTGAATAGCAAGTGATAGCCATTCATTGTCGAGATATTAAGTCTGGAGTATTGTCTTTGGATTGTTCGTAAAATATTTAGGAAATTATTATTAACTATTTTATTTAACAAAAGCACGCATACCTCAAAGAACCTGACTAAGCCTACAGACTTTGAGATGTTGGCTCAGAATTTTTATCTATTTCCCAGTGTCTGCAGCAATCACACATCGTGCACACTACCTGATTCCTCGTTCGTGTGAGAGAAATTTCGTGCGTCTGCCAAAACCTGGTCCAGCCACGGGAAGTTTTAAGGGGCGGTACACGTGTGTGTCGGTGCGGTTAGGAGCAGAGGGGGGAGGGGGAAGGGCGAAGGGAAATGCGATACCCATGTTTCCCAGGGCAAGTGTCACCGGGCGATGTCCTCTCTCGACTTTGACCGCGGCCAGGCCCATGTCTGGAAATACCGCTCGGGTCCGTCGACGAGGGGTCGAGACAGCTGCGGTTCGCGCTTCGCTCCGAGCTCGCGGACATCACCGACGTCCAACAGCCGGACGACTGCCGAGGCCTCGCGTGATTTCGAACGAAGGATTCTGACCACGGCGGAGCGTTCATTTATTTTGCACGCGTTATCACGCGGACGAAACTCTACGCATTTCCAACACTTCACGCGCGCTTGGTCTCCTGACAAATGAGCACTTAAGTTTTCCTCCTACATATGGTAATCATGGACATCTGATTTTCGAAGAAGGAGTTTCTGTGCCATTCGATTTCAAAACGACTTAACCGATTCACACCCAGAGTACAAAATAGTTTACATTATGCAAATGAAGGTGATATTTTTGTTTATGTACTGCACTCTGCGAAACTCAATTTGCCAATAATCTCGCACGTGGGTCACTAATTCGTAAGCCATGTTACTGGTCTAGGTTTTGATTGGTTTATATGGTCACAAGTCACCAGGGGCATATCAGAGCTCGTGACGGATAGAGGTCTTAATAAAATAATAAAATTAAAAGTTTTAATTGTTTTTATAATGCTATAAAATAAAAACAGCTATTATTAGTTACATTACACAGAGTAGTTAAGGTCCCTGCTTGCTCGGCGCTCGAACAGCGTTCAGTGTGTTTGAAATCCAGGATTCTTCACTAAACTATATAACGTGCGTCCAATGTGCTGNGGCGCTCGAACAGCGTTCAGTGTGTTTGAAATCCAGGATTCTTCACTAAACTATATAACGTGCGTCCAATGTGCTGGTCCACTAAAAGAACCCACACTTCAGACTACGACTGTCAATTACTTTCAAGACGTCGTGAACATTAGAAACACTCTTTCAGAGCACTCCAGCATACCTAAAAACTACTTTTTCAAAGCGCTGCATCGCAAAATATACGCGTTATATACTCACAGAAGTACTCTAGGGGCGTGCAATGNAACTACTTTTTCAAAGCGCTGCATCGCAAAATATACGCGTTATATACTCACAGAAGTACTCTAGGGGCGTGCAATGAACCTTGCTACAGCTTTTCCACCAATAAAATGATAGGGTCACCGCTCAAAGTCCTATACATAGACGCAGCACTACGAGAACAATTCACGCCGGTTCATAGCCGTGCGCGTAGCGGCGATGGCGCACTTGTAGCGCGTGCCAATGTAACCCTTATAGCTCCCGCGCTTCTCGGCCTCGAACGCTGGGAAAAAAGCTCCAGGCAGGCGGACCCCTTAAGTATATGTATGTGAAACAGCCGCTTTCGCAGCTAACTCCAGCAAAGCACAGCAAACAACGTTACTGACTCGCAACACGGAGAAAAGCCGTTCGCCAATCAACGTCTGGTAAATTATTTGCCTGTCGGCTGCCAAACAGATGCGAAATCTTTCGCAGCGCGCAGTGGACAGTCAGACGCAAGCCCGGTTTCCAGAGCCTGGCACAGCCAATCAGCGAGTGGNAATCTTTCGCAGCGCGCAGTGGACAGTCAGACGCAAGCCCGGTTTCCAGAGCCTGGCACAGCCAATCAGCGAGTGGAAACGCCCATATCAAAGAAACCGCCTCTGTGTACGTGCCTTGTTTGTAGGACCAGTGTCTTTTCGCGTAAAAATCGGAGCACACAGTAGACTTCAACACTATATACACACCTCAGCTGTTGTTATACCTCCATTGGCTGCTGGTGCCGTGTCCGTCTTTGACCAAGCCACTCAGGACTAAGCAACTCCGACACTGAACCTTCGTGATTCGTGCGCCAAAGGTTAACACGGGCCAGAACATTTTTTAGCCAATCAAAGAAGCTGGACGACTCTACAGTGCTTCGGACTGTATCTTGTTTCCAAATCTTTTCGCGAAATATCACTGCCCCTACTTATTTGTAGGGGCCACCTGTTTTTCGCGAAAAGATTTACGCGGAGGCTAGACTTCAACATCCTATGTGCACACTCGCAGTCTTCATTTGGCTATTGGCCGCGTGTCTTGGTGTGACGGCAGTCTCCTACATGAGTGAGCCAATCAGAGTTAAGTTTCTCCGATACTGATCGTCCGTGATTCACCAACAGACACATAAGATGCGTAACAATTCAAATGATCTAGTCACGAAAGTCGTTCTGAACTAAAGTGTTTTGGGAGACAACTAGTCCTGAAAGCTTTTCCCGAAAAGCAGGTGTCCTTTCTTATTTGTGTCAACAGCCGTCTGTCTTCGCAACCATGACGACCCTGCACCGAAGACGGCGGAGGTGTGGTGGGAAGACTACTCGCCTTCCACCGAAGCGAACTGGGTTCGAAACCCGGTGAGGTCATCCCCGGATTTTCGCACGTGGGAGTCGTGGCGGACGATGCAGCTGGTCAGCGGGTTTTCACGTGGATCTCCTGTTTCCCTCCCGCCCTTGCATTCCTGCGCTGCTTCACACTTACGATCGCTTCACCCTCATCGGCTCTCAAGACCTCGATGTTATGAGCCGCCCAAATCTCTCCACTCACTCACCAAAGACGACGACAGCGCGTGTAGTATTCTCATGCTCAAGCTGTGGCCCGCTACCGGAGTGTTTGTCAGGGTCTTGGAAATCCTGCCAGTCGAGCGCATTTGTTTTTATCTTCGAAGTTTAATGGCAATGGTGAGTTCATGTTATTATGATGGTATTATTGGACTGTGTTCATTGCCGACCATGAGAATAAATAGAAATCCCACACACACAAAACTCAACAAAACAAAAAAAAAAACATTTTACAACACCACAGAGATATATTTAGGAGAATTTGTTTCCTTGTCAATAAAAAATAGATATGTATGTAATTAAAACGACAAAGAGACGGCCGAACAACTTATTACTACATAACAGGACAAACAACAAAAGCAAACCAAAAGAAAAGACAACACGATGACGCAAATGAAAACATCACACAAGTGAACAAAACAGTGCAAAAAACATCGGTGGACGCAGCTGAACAGTAGGTAAAAACTCAAAACATACACGAAAATAGGACAAAAACGATAATGAAACACAAGTCAGGAAAAGTATTCCTTGTCAGATTATAAACCAAATAAATCGATACTACGAACAACCAAAATAACCAGAGGAAAGAATAGATAAATTTGTCTTATCCGTGCAATTACGTGTCATTTGAAATCCCCAGCAAAAATCCCCGAACGTACTGGTAGTTGCTATTTATTTTTACTATACGACATATATTTTTTTACTTACATGAAGTACGCCTTACAAAAATATGCACATTTAACTCACCAAGATTTGTGGTAACGCCCCAAAAATGTAATTACAGAAACTGAATGTCTTTCGCGCAACAAACTGCGTCTATCACGAAAGTCACCTCCTCGATCACATTTCAGTTTTATTTAAATGCTTTTCCTTCGTAATGACGTCTAATTATAGCCTCCAAATTTTAAAGTATAATTACCGTGTTATTAGCGTCTACCAACATGTGGACAATCTTAGTCGGCCATTGCTAAATTCCACGTAGCAACTATTTATACGCATATTTCATTATCTATTTTTAATTTTATTACGTAGCCATAAGCAGCTGAGAATTCGTAATTACTTAGAACAGGTTCAAGAACCGTATTACACTGATTTTTATGTCATCGAATTTAAGTTAGCAAAATAATGAAAACAAGTCTGTGTTGAAAACGAAACCACCTAAGTAGGGTAATAATGACTCAATTTTAAGAATGAGAAAATGTGTCTGTATTCCTTCTATCCTTTTTTCTGATACGTTCACTGCTTCAGAAATACGTCGAGGAACAATTTAGGTACAAGAAACATTGGTTTTATCTTTTCTTGTAATTCCGTTCGATACATTGAAAAAGTAATCCATTAGTCTTCCGGGAAAATTACTGAGTTTCTTGAATTACCTAAAAAAGGTCATGTTCCAAATTCTGTATTTAAGTCAACAAAACTCAGAAAAGACTCCCAAATTTTTTCCTAGCGTACTAAAACACTATTTAAATCAAATCTTCTGAGAAATACTGTCGTGATTGCATTAAATTGTAACTCAATTGGTTACCGGACGGTAAAACATACAATCATACTATCACGTATATCATCAACATGCTAACTGGAAGTCTGCAGGTTCAATGAACTTCCGATTTTTTTTCTCCCTTTTATTTTCCCCTTGCAGGGAGACATATCAAAATGCAAATCACTCAGTCAGATGAAAAAACTGGCATCAACATATAGATTACAGGCGTAGAAGGGTAACTCGAAGAAGGCTAGGTTACAAGGTAAGTTAATGCAAGCAGGAATTTGCTACGGCCAGTTCTTTTAAGCATGCTACATAAACATACCTGTCGTTGTAAAGAGGAATGAGTTGTATTATATTTACAGTACTGTTATAAGTCGCCAAGGGCGTATATGAGTTCGGAGGGAAAAAGCTTTTAATTGATTAAAGAACTGAATTTAATTTTTTATTTATTCATAATCCTACAAAAATACACCCAGCTATTTTTTACAACATTAAACTAACTATATATACTATTAATACTTATCGTTATAAGTGAGCGCAATATTATATACCAATTTAAATACTAATTGAAGTCCTTACCTCCGTCTTTACACTTGCTACAGTCACTTGACCCGCACTTCTTCACTCTCCACTGTACCGTTGCTCGCAGTCACTGGAACCTCACTGGTCACAGTCGCTGCTGCTCGCCGCGTCACTGGTCCCGCACACCTGGCGCTCAAGGCCTTAGAGTAGCTAGCCCAGACGAGAATATTCCTCGCACCCCGAGTCGCACTGAAGGGACTCGAAGGCGATGACCAGAACATTCTTGCAACGATAACCCGATATATTTAGTCCTCGAGGAGAGGAGGCAGCACGAGTGCCGACAGCCTTATCGCAGCATGTGATATGTTAAAGTGGCGCTGCGTCGGCCTTTGTAATTCTCTACGTGCTTCTCCGAGTTACGGATGATGCGCCCCTGAGCGCCGTGGCTCTCGCACGTCCGAGGGGGGGGNAAGGGAAGCAAGTAACACTGGATCTTCCTTAAATATGTTCGTCCCGAAAAGACGTACAGCGAGAACGAGAGACATATAAGACGAAGGAAAATACTTTTGACGTTAGCAGACGATTTTCATGACATTGTCATAATGTATAAGAATCCTCGTCTTCTATTTTGTAAATCCATGCAGCAACAATAAAAATACAAATAAAAAGACGTCTGCGTAAACGCGATCGTCGTTTTCAAAATGTAAACAAATAGTTGGTTTTTATTCTCCTTGCAAACAAACACTTCTTCACAGTCGCAGGCTATCGCCGACAATCACAACGCAAGAATTTCGCGCAATGCACTCGTCGCCGACGCATTGCGACAGACTGCTGTTTCATCCTGATTGGCTACAGCTCACCGCATCGCAGTATTGTGGTATTAAGCTGGTTCCACAATACTACGATGCGTTGCGATGACTTTTGATTTGCGACGCGGTTTCCTTAACGGAAAAGAGAAAATTAAAAATTTACGACTGTAGTTATAAATTATTGCCACACATCTCGAGTAATGTTATCATACTTTTACATATCTAATGTGCTATAAATACAGCTTCCCGGGATTGCAATTCGTAGTGTTCAGAGGGACCGCCACAATTCTTCATCATGGCCAGACGTCACGTTGAAGAATTTAGACATTTTTACCAAGGATTCCCTTTAAGGCTCGGTTTCACGTATTATACAAAAATTATTCCTCTTAATGTCATAAATTTAGTTTCCGAAAAGTTATTGAAAATGTTTCACTGTGAAAAATTTACATTTTAATAGTTGATTAATATTTTTCTGACTAATTTCCGTTGTGTGCTAATCGCTAGTTGCAAAAAAAAAAAAAAAAAAGGAAAAAACATACTGGCGAAATATAAATATGTTCCTGCCTTTATATAGCTAGCAATTAACACACAGCTAAAATTAACCAAAAAGATATTAAACAGCGCGTAATATGTACATTTTCCATAATCAAACATTGTTAATGATTACTCTGAAACCAAAATTATGGCACGTAAAAGAATAATTTCTGCGAAAGAAGTGAAGTTGGGCATGAAGCTAGGAGCAGGCCCCGGGTGGCTGTACTTGTGCCACTGTTGCTCGCGGGTCGAGGAGCCGGAATCTCGGCATTGCCGCACCGGAGGGTGTTTCCGTGATGGACCAGCCACCGCCTCTCCCCCCATCTTCCCTTGCTCCACCACTACATGCCATGGCTGTACCTTCTCCCCGACCTCCCACGCGCATTACTAATACTTTCACCCGTTACTGCTAATTACCACCGTAAATACCCGCTCCTGGTAAATGAGCGTCCCGTCGTACCCCTTCCCCCTCCTCTTCATCTTCCTCGCTGGTCGCTCCCTCAGAGGACACAGGATCCCACGTCGAGGTTATGGACCAACGGGAATTACTGTGGAGGAGACCCGCCGTCTGTCTGGGTCCCTGTTACGCTGCAGTTGAGGTACCCGCCTGGTTCCATTGCCCGTCCCGACGCCTCTGAGCGCGTGAACCCTCCGGGAAACTTTTTCCCACTCGACGCTCAGCTCACGACCTCTCCGCGCTAGTCGCTCGAGTGCATGCAGTCTCTACACTGGAATTCTCATTGGCGACTCTACCATCTTATTGTACAACTAGCCCTTGCCCGCTACTTTGCCCACGTGGTATTCGTGTTTTCGTTACAATACAATATTTTTTTTAAAACAGTAGGTATGTATTTTCAATATAATACGTATTTTAAAATAGAAAGTAGAATGAAATGCAAGTCTAAAAATAAGAGAATTGTGGCTGTTAGGTTTGGATTTGTTATTTATAATAGGGCCGTGTCAACATGTAAGTTAGAACTTTAACAAATATTTTTTTATATTATTATCTTATATTATTTACAGTACTTCCGTGAAGTTTCGATCTAGTAGGAACATCTAATATTTTTTCCATACAAACTCTGAACCCCCATTTCACCCCTTTAAGGGTTTAATATGGAAAAATCTCTCCTTGGTGGCTGCTTGCATTACACAATGAAAGTTTCCTCCAAATTTCATGTTTCTACGACCAATGGTTGAGACTGGGTGTTTATGTCAGACCGTCAGTAAGTGAAGATGGTGCAAGCCAATGACTGTACGAAGTCTACTGTACAGCTTACCGTGAAGGTACCTTCTCACGCCGCCAGAAAATTACATGGGAAACATTGTAGCTATTGTTTAAAAAAAACTTCATCAAAAGCTACCTTCCTCGTCAACGTGAAAAAAAGCCAATGTTTAAAAGGACCTACCTCCAGATCACTATAATGTGCCAACAGTGATAGAACATTTGGTAGAAGCGATAATTTAAAGAGACACACAATAGTGCGTATAAATGTAACTTCCCTTATCTCGACTCGAGACATCTAGTGTTGACTTCGTTATCTCCTGTTAATACACTACATAACATGTTCGCAGACGACGAGGGAACTCGCACGACGAAGCGTTACGACGATGGGTGTGTATGATGCCAGTTCATGCAAGGTGATGCCTTGAAGAACCACATCAAGAACTGCAAGGATTCGTCTTTCGAGAGCCAACAAGTGTTGCCGTCAACACCTCTTGCCGCATCGGTGGTTACCGCTTCGTCAGGCGATTGTGACGAGACAGTTAATGCCAACGACGGAATGAGAGACTTACGAGGCGTGGTAGAGTGGGCGGAGGGTGAGGGGGACGAACTATGTTGAGTTATTTGGGGGGGG
>NQII01006460.1:23076-41837 GCA_002778355.1 Clitarchus hookeri | reverse complement strand
TGTTGGTGGCTTGAGTGGATGTTGATGGCGGCTTGTGATGGCCTGGGGCATGGGTGGGGGTGAGAGGTATGTGTGTTATGTAAAGTCAATCATTCGCTTTATGTGCAGGAAGATTGATCTGATCGGCTATATAACTAATGAAATAAAGAGGTGGGGGTTCAGTCGGCTGCTGATTGTCGTACTAGGGAGTGGCTGTGCTCTGCGATCTTTACGAGAATCGAAGCCTCAGTGTCACACATATCCATTTTTTGTTTGTTGTAATAGGTCCTTAATTTTTTTTCTCGATAATGTTTCTACATTTTTTAAGATTTTACGGGATTTTTTCTTGATTTTTGAGTTGAAGGTCAATGGGGTTAAGGTTACGGCCAGAAACATTCAACATGGGTGCTGGAGTCAGTGATATGATATGTTTCTAAACTATTATTAGTTTCTTTACATTTTTTAATTTTTTTTTATATTTTGGGTTTTTAAGGTCTTTGGGGTCAATGTCAAGGTCATAAACAACCAACATGGTGGCCGGTGGTCATCAATGTAAGATTTTCCTTCATTTGAACAATTAATTTGTTGTGCTATTTTTCTCGGTTTTTTATAATTGGAAGGCTGGAAGGTAGGGGTAGATATTGATGGTTAGGGTGATGGGGTTGAGCGGAAAGAGGGTTGGTTAATATTATATGTTCCTCTTTTTTTAGAATTTTTTTGGAATTTTTATAGATTTTATAATAATTGCCATGATATTGAAGCGAGGAAGAGGTGAGTTGAGTGTGGTGGGATGAATGTGATGTTAATGTTACATGTTCTTCGATTTTCAGAATACATTTTTCTGTTTTTCTTCTTTTGCGATCCTTCTGGAATTTTTATTACTGGGTGGATTTAGGTAAGGAGGTAGGTGGTTGGTTAAGGTGGTGGAGATAGTGTGAAGTAAACATTATATGTTCCTCGAATTTTAGAATTTTCTTCAATTTTTTTATTTTTTAATAATTGCCAGGGGTGGAGGAGGAGAGGGGTAACGTGAAAATGGTTGGATGAGCAATGGGTAGGGTAGTATAATCATATGTTCTTCGATTTTTTAGAATTTTTATTTTTAATTTTTAGCGTTTTTTTTTAATAATAATTGCTTGGGAAGGGTTGGGAAGGGGTGAGGTGAGCTTGGCTAGGGGTGGAGTGAGGGGGCAATGTCCGTTGATCCTCAGAGAGCCCCCCAAAGTGCTCCAATGGCTCGACAATTGCCTTTCGAGGGCTCGCTTTTGCAAATGGGGGTCTCGGTGCTTTTTTTTGGGGGGGAAACAAGACATTTTAAGGGGAAAAGGGAAATTTTGAAGGTGAAAAAGGAAACTTTGAGGGCAACTGTAGGAATTTTGAGTGTTTTAAGGGAAAAGCTGGGAATTTAGAAGGAAAAAAAAGGGGAAAATATCCATGATGGCGGACGAACTCTGAATACTACTCATGGATCATGTCCCAGAAGGAAGATGATCCTACTACTGACGTGTACCCAAGTAACATTTTTTTATTGGCTTACTGTCGGCTAATGGATTGCCGAGTTGAGAATTTCACAACTTCCCAGTTCGATGTTTTAAACTAATTATGAATTATACAAGAAAAATTGTTTTTTTTTTTTTTTCACGAAACTGTTTGTTGGTGTGAAACTGTTGAGGTAAAACTGGCTGCGCACTGGGGCAGCAGCCAATGAAAACAAAGCCGAGGCTACGACAGTGCGACATCCAGAATTTGATGGCGATTGTCGACATCTGTCACATATCGACAACATTTCGATATATCGGTCTCGACGATACCAACGATGGTCTCGACGATGTCGACTTCGACATGTTGACCTCGGTATGTCGACCTCGACATGTCGACCTCGACTTCGAAATGTAAATTTTGGCATTGACCATATATTAATGTCTACGTCCTCACTGCGATGCTTTTATATAGCACTGCTTACAAACTAGCAGCCATGCTTCTTCCTAAATAATTCATTCACGACTATATATTTGTAATTAAACCCTATAACACACGTTTGGGCAACATGTCATGTGTCAATGTTAAGTATACAAATCATATATTAGAGAACATTTCCCACTGATTTAAAACAGAATTATTAAAAATATTTTAATAGCTAATTGAGAGCTTAGGCTAAATTTTTACCAAAGCAACATTGTTATCATTACTCACAAAAAACGCCACATATATATGTTGTCTTTATAAGTAATTAAATGTAATTTATACATTCGATATACTCTCCTCTTTTAGTAAAGTATATCGTTTTAACAAACACAATTTGTGTACCAAAATATGTAGCAAACACTTTATATATATGTATGAATATATATATATATATATATATATGCTAAAAGTTTATTTAAAAGATTATTTACGCAAGAGATTAGAGAACTTGACAATACTTTGAGTATTTCTTTCATAGAATACTACTACACAGTAACATGTTATGAGTTATGGCATCACTACACAGTGGCATTTTCGTTTCAGTTTTCGTTATACATTTTGAATATTGCTGTGCTGCTATCTAGTATGTCATCTTGAACCACAAAACGTGTAGTGCGGCAATAAAAATGCTATATTGTAGAGAAAAAAAACCACTGCGTAGTTCGGAAGTTGGCGAGTATTTAAATATTATTAGGAACGGTAAACTTAACAAAGCAGAGCGCAGTGATCGTCTACAAATTTTCGAAGTGCTCACGTGATATTTCACTGACGAGTGGCATTTTTCTGGATGGAACTGAATGTTCCATTTTTTTGGGATTGGGGTTAAACGTGGTGTGTGTGTGTGCGCGCGCGTCTGTGGATGTGCTGTTATCGGTTGCATAAACATAACATGGCAACGGATTCGTAAATATTGAAGATAGGCTAAAATAGCAATTAAAATTGTTTGCTATAATTACGATTAATTGAGCGTGTCAGATATAGCACAAGTATTATTTTGGTCACGGATTTATTAACATGCCACTTTTACTTCCGATATCGAAAACTGAAAATATTAACCAACCATTTTCTGTATTATTATATAAAAATTGCCTACTAATAAATCTCCGAATACAAAGTAATATGTTTACGATATTAAAACAATAAAAATCCATTGAATAAGTGTGTCAAAACATAGTTATTAAATTAGTAAAAACGTGGAATGTCACTAGCTTTGAGTAATTTTCGTTACCGACATATACAAAGTATGATCCTAAATTCCGATTCCGAAACAGGACACAAAATGAGATTGGTAAAACACTCGCTTCTGTTTAGTCGAATTTCAAGCCTATCTCCCGACTGGCAATTCTTGTATTTTAGCGATATGCAGTAAAACCGGGCGTAAGTGATTAGCAACTATCCCGCCCACTGTGTTAAGCTCTACGTTACCCAAATAACGAACAATTGGAAACATCGCGAAGAATTGTCATGCAAATTATTCTCTTCCGTGTGGAACTTTAAGACTTGCTCACCACATATCAGGTTAGCATTAGACTTACTTCGATACGTTAGCATTTGTGTTCAAGCCTACGCATGAGCGCAGTTGTATAGGTTTTAGAGGGAAGCAGTTTAATAAACGACATAATCGTGTTAAATAAAATATCGCTGTTCCGTTAAAGGTCACTGCATTTTCTTACTAATGGATAAATATCAGTCTTTAGTTAATTCCCGTGAATGGAAGTATAAGATTTACAGACTAAAGTTTATGTCATTTTTAGTTATTATTTGATATCTGTCCTTGTGACATATGACTCGTTTATTTAGAGAAACGGAGAAAGGAACAATTCAATGTGTTTTATTTAAATCAGACGTTATTATTATATGTATCACTGTTTAGCAAGTTAGGTAACTGTTGTCACTTGTAACGTCAGTAATTGCTAACTCACTCGTTAACGTCACACACTAAATTTTAAAGCTTTTTTTTTTTTTTTTTTTTTTTTTTTTTTTTTTTTTTTTTTTTTTTTTTTTTTTTTCTGACACTGCACGTAAAACACAATACCCACTCACAGCAGGATTATTATTTTTAAAATGAGAATTAACCAGTTATAATTTAGTTCTAAAATACTTCTCTCGTGTAAATGCACCGAGATAGGGTATTTTTAGAAACTGTTAATTTTCGACAATATTGAACTATTCCACGAAGTTTGGGCAAAAGTATTTGAATCAAATAACTGACCTAGGGCTTCCGTGTAAACAAAAGGACCTTATTACGATATATTCAAGGCTTGTTTTCATTTGTATTGTAGCCATTTTAGACCAAAAAAAAAATATTTTTGTACCAATTCTACTTAACGTCTGATCCCCGATGCTCGTTCCCACCTCTAACCTACTGTGTTCGGTTATGCTCCCATAAGTCCGTATCGTGTTACTTCAAATGCTGTAAAAACCATGTGCATTGAAAATTAACTTATTCATAAATATAATTACTGTACGTGTTTAAATCTGACGGTAGAGGCAGCTGCACAAAAGGCAGGTATTCTTATTCGCATTGATTTCCTATTCTTAGGAGAATGTGGATTTCTTTCTTTGTACTTTTATCTCGCATGTTTTATGTTGCTCCGCGCTCATAAGACTCTGGTAAAAAAGCACTTCTACATGCATCAAGTGTTAGCCACTGGGCAGGTGACGTTTAAAATGAAAAAGAAACATGAACACCGGCTGCTTTTCCCGTATTTTTAAGAAGGGATAATCTTCCGTCGAAAAACAGAACCCACAGAGCGACAACAATCACGAGTGGGCAATGCAATCCGTGAGAAACTGCGGCACACGCCACTGCCGTTTCTTCCTCTCATACTACACGACAGTTATCGATTGTCAGCTCCCCTCCTCGCCCCCCCCCNCTATCTATTTCGGCAAGCTGTTTCGTTCTCAGTTTGCCCTGGAAATATACAGTCTTTACGAATACTGCGATTTATTGCTAAACTATAGGAAATAGCTATTTGCTGCTGCAGACGGTTTTTTGTTTCTACTGGCTTACTGAAGCAGGGAGCATAAATTATTTCTTCGTAAACTTAACAGCATGAGTTCCAGAATCTTTTTAATATCACCTATTATCTTTAACAGAAAATTATACAATCAAGATACTTTTTCGTACTATTTATTTTCACGTTATTTTTGAGTATTCGAAAACATCGATGAAATCATATTCAAATAATAATGCCAAAAAGAGTCAAAATTTCTAATTAGTTATGTCGGTCTCGAAAGTTGTATGTCGCTCTCGAAATGTCGATGTCGACTTCGACATGTTGACCTCGGACTCGATATATCGACCACGGCATCGACGTGACCTCGGCATCGGCATGTAGACCTCGGCATCGACACGTGGAACA
The DNA here is from genome assembly GCA_002778355.1 of Clitarchus hookeri. Taxonomy (NCBI): domain Eukaryota; kingdom Metazoa; phylum Arthropoda; class Insecta; order Phasmatodea; family Phasmatidae; genus Clitarchus; species Clitarchus hookeri. Next base: position 36,528 of record NQII01006460.1, on the reverse strand, counting down.
GATTTTCAAAATGATATCGACACATCGATATACATTACATGTCGGTGTCGACTTCTACATGTCGACCTCGGACTCAACATATCGACCACGGCATCGACGTGACCTCGGCATCGGCATGTAGACCTCGGCATCGACATGTGGAACATATTTTCAAAATGATATCGACACATCGACATACATTACATGTCGATGTCGACTTCGACATGTCGTACAACCCTAGCTGAGGCTCGAGAATACATAGGACAGTGGAGTCTATCGTACAGGACGTTTAAAAAGTACAATTTTCCTTTCTCTGCTGATATGACAAAGAAGCTTATTGAAGATTGCAAGACATGGAAACTGGAGGGAATCGCAACATGTCAGGATGCAAATAAAAGAGGAGGCGGGGTATTTGTATTCAGACAAAACAGTTGAATAGTCTTGCAAATAATGTAAATATCTTGGGCAAATTTAGCGCGAAAGCATTTGATTATGACTGTTTTGGTCAAAATTTATTAATAAATGGCCTTCACGGAACACTGTATTTAAGGGACTCACCAGTAAATCATTTTAAACGCCTCAACGTGACGTCTGGTCATAAAGAAGCTTTGCGATTAGCCCTTTACAAGAATGAAATATGCGTTCTCGAGTGAGTGAGTGAGTGAGTGAAGAGATTTTATCTTTGAAGTTTAATGGCAATGGCGAAGTTTAATGGCGGTGTAGCAGTGGGTACTGATTCCACAGACGATTATGACGGAGCAGTTAATGCTAAAGATGGAATGAGAGACCTACGAGGTTTGGTAGAGACGGTTAATGTGGAATGTACGTTCGCGTGAAATCGGCGAACTGCAGTATATAGTGCTGTCGGCTCTAAATACTGATGAGCATTCAACTCCTGCTACAAAGAAAGGAAAATTTAATATTGAGGATGAAACATGATGTGAAGACGAACATAACTATAGCATAGATTATAATATACATAAAGACTGTTGACGGTGAAAGCAGTGGCGATATTTTCGATGTCCTCGCACATCTGCCCACCGGCTTTGCTGAAAAAAAGTGCTGTGAATAATTTAGAAGACGACAAGAACGCCGACTACATATTTCCTGAAGACCCCAATGAACTTGTTGATATACTCAGACATTTGATTGGCTTGCACAGTAAGGATATATCTTCAATCATTAGTAAACTGAAGGATCGGGGATATATCGCATGATGTGATGAACTGCTTTCTTCGGAAATTGTAATTACAAAATAATAATAACAATAAGTTATTATTAAATTATTGGTTTTTATTTATTTTGTGTCTCGTAATCTTTTCTCCCTCTCAACTTTAACGTGCTGCTATGAGCACTCGACTATTAATGGAAAGATCTGCATATGATAATAAAAACTTTAGTATAAAATGCAGGGCTAGTTGACTGCATATAAAATATTAATTCTGTCGACATGTACAAGTTTGGAGAGAGTTGGTGAATGAATGTAATTTCTATACATATGGGTGGCGGACAAACCGAAGGATTTATCGAAGAATTTGGATTAATCGAAGTATTGGGATTGATCAAAGGATTAGGATTGATCGAAGAATTGTGGAGCATGTGGAGCGATTATGGAGCGGATTGAAGGAAAGATTGAGAGATTGATCGAAATATTGATGGGAAGATTGAAAGATTGATGGAAATATTGCGAAAGATTGATGGTAAGATTGGTGAGGATTGGTTGCGGATTGGCGAAGATTGTACAATATTGATGGAAAGATTGGAAGATTAATGGATTGATCCAAATATCGATGGAATGATTGGACGATTGATAGATAGATGGTCAAGAAGAGCATGACAGTTGAGGCTGTTTATCACCCTAGCTATTCGCCAGCCTCGTGCTAACAGAGTTTAACTAGACATAGAAAATTACGCCACCTGGACAACGCACCGAATTCGTGCGCACTCACCGTAATATTTTTTTCCATAAGAACTATTTATTACTAGGCATTATCAAGCCGTATTTGTTTTCTTCCTGGGGCCGCGGTGGCCGAGCGGTTAGCCTGCTCGCCGCCCACCAAGGCGATTACGGTTCAATCCCCATGTGGGGGTCATGCCGGACGATGCCGCTGGACTATGGGTTTTCTCGGGGATATCCCGTTCCCCTCCCCCCTTCATTCCGGCGCTGCTCCATAATCATCTCAATCACCCTCATCGGCTCTCAAGACCTCGCTGTTACTAGCCTACCAAATCTCTTCACTCACTCACTTTTTCTTCCTACATTTAGTTGTATAAATCATTAATGAGATATTATTTTTTATAGGCAGAATATAAGGAAAAGTTTAGTTCAACTAAAAACAAGGTACTTTTATATTAACACAATTGTAAAACGCTTCTGATAGGGACTTTTTTTTAGGAAACTACCAAGCACGTCATACAAAGGCTAATGTTCCAAAGGTTTGATTAAAAAAGTGTGTAGAAACCGCCAATATACTATACAAAACTGTTTGATTAGTTACCCACTGCAATGCAAGAGTAAGACGCGCTATAGAACTTTATACACAAGAGTTCATAAAATATCCACGCGGTACTTCGGGCCCACAGGCCCACTGGTTTACTGTCCATAAACTGGAAAGTAGCTACCGCCCACTCCCCCCCCCCCCCNTGGGTCCCGCAGGTATCTCGCGGGCGAATGAACATACGGTTATGTAGTTTTAATGATTGTGGCAAGTAGCGGTCGTAAGGGGAGGTACAATGGCGGCATCATTAAGAGTGGGAGGAGGTGGAGGCAGATGGCTAATTACTCGCCCCCGGGGGTAGTTAGAGCTGTGCGGGAGAGATTTGTGCGTGTAGCTAGCGGCGGAACAAGAGGCTGCGGCAGATAAGGCCTCTTGGCGCACCGGCGTCTGTGGCGCGGTTGTAATCTGCCTCGGCTCATCCGGTCATTACGACTGCTGGGGCCGCCACCTTCGCTGGCGGCTCCTCGCTTCCGCCTGCCTGAGAGCTATTAGGCAACCCGCGAAGCGGGAGTGTGTTGCGGCAGTCGGCAGCTCGTCACTTCAAGGCGCGCGCGTGCCTAGCGCGCTGTACAGTCCATCCACGGTTACTTCCAACTTTTCTCTATCCCCTTGCAAAATTTTTACTACCATGATATTCCTCCCCCTCATGTAAACTAAGCTTAACGGAATTTCGAAAACTATACCAAAGGGACAGCGCACCGCGTTCGTGCGCAATCAAGTGTAATAAAATTTTGCATTAGAACTATTTCTTACAAGGCATAATCAACACGCCTATTTTTTGCCTGTTTTTTTAATTATATTAAGTATAAATATAAATTTTACAATGCATAAATAAAATATAAGTAGAAGTTCAATTGATTAAAAATTTACAAAATATAAGAGGGCTGATTCAGAAGTCATGGCAACTATTGTTTATCTCCAGAAAATGACCCAACACAGGAAATGTACTATGTATAGTCGAAAGTGTACGACATGTATGTTTTAAAGGCGACACCACATGGGGTATGGATGCTGGAATGTCCGGCAAGGAACAAAGGCAAACACGGCTGCTTGAAATCACCGTTCAATGTATGTATTCTCGTACAAACTGTATACACTCGTGTTAACGGATACGTATCGTACGTGTACGAGCTGTTTAACATCCTTCAAAGCAGTCTCCGAGGTTGTCCACTGTCCGTTGCCAGCGATGAGGCAGACATCATCGCAGCATTTCGACGAGAAGTGCAGCACATTGACGGATCTCATGCCGCCGATGGTATTTCCTATCTGCCTCGTCGCTGGCAACGAACCGTGCACGACCTCGGAGACTACTTTGAAGGATGATAAACAGCTCGTACACGTACGATACATACCTGTTCAAATTAGTGTACACAGGGCGTACGAGAATAAATCAATTAAACTGTGATTTCAAGCAGCCAAGTTTGTCTTTGTTTCTTGCTGAACATCCCTGCATCCATACCCCTCACATATTCTGCAGCCAGGGAAGAAAGACATTTTGCACACGTGTGAAGGACTTTGGAACCTAACACGCTGTCCGGAATTTTCGCGATAAATTGCCATATCTAAGTATTGCATATTAATATATACCCAATGATTTCAAATTATTAATCACTGATTAAAGGGACACCCAAAATTATTAATCACTGATTAAAGGGACACCCAAAATTATTAATCACTGATTAAAGGGACACCCAAATTTCGCGAAAAGAATCCCGCAAATGTTAGATTTTAATATCCTATGTACAGATAAGCATTTTCCTTTTCCTTATTGGTCGCATGTCCTAGTGAGAGAACATTTTCTCACTTGATAGGCCAATCAGAATTAGGTTACTCCGACTCTATGCACCTGTGATTCGTGGGAATACATCCAGACGTGTAACACGTATATCACCCAATCACGAAAGTGGATCTGAGCTAAAGTGTTCTGCAATACAACTGGTCATGAAATCTTTTTTTTTTTTTTCGCTAAAATCGGGTGTCCCTATGAGTCTTGGTACTCATTAATAATGTCTACCAAGGAAGATGGCACGCAAGTATATGTTAGTTAAACGTGTGTCATTGGATTTCCGCTCTTCCTACTCACCGTGCAGGACGCAGAAGCAACAGCATACACTCAGTACTCTGGTAGCGTTATTCCGTGTGGCCAGGCCAAACACAAGAATGCGTTCCAACTGAGGCGGTAGCCAATGAAAAAGCGACTTGCTCGAGTGTATCCAAGACTGTGAAGTCTAGCTTGGCGCCATCTTGAAAAGCGAAATGACATGGTCCTTAACGAAATAATCTCATTGTATTACGACGCTGGTTCTATGTAAGACGGTTGTGTAGAGAAAGGCTAAAAATTATATGATTTTCAGGAATCTATTAAGCCTCGAACTATACTTGTATCCATGAATGGAGCCATTCTGAAGCTCTGACTCAAGCTATCCAATTCCTGGCCTTCTCCGCACATGATTGTGGTACTTACGTAAAAATGCAACAAGACAGACTCCACAATCCTTTGTGTATTCGACCCGCACCTAGCTGTTCATTGGCTGCTGCTCCGAATTCCTCCCAGGCCAGGTAGAGCATGATTCGTGTCTTCTTATTCTTGCTGGTTAGGTATTGGTCTAAACACGTCAAGGGAGTGGCTAACAAATTGCGATCCAATTGAGAAAGTAATCAAATGGATGCGCGTTGCAAGTCAAGCTTGTCCTCGAATGAATTCGCGAAATTTCCGTGTCTCAAACAATTACGCTCAGCCTAGTCTTCTACGTGTGTGAACACACTAGCAGATTTTCTTGTCTTGTTATACCTGCGTGCCTGAACGCGAAGCCATATATTTTTTATTTAGCCATTTTATGCTTTGGTAACTTCGTTGGTTCGCAAGTAAACGCTGCAAATCATGAAACTTTTTTTACGGAAATTATTTGTTGCTAGCTGCAGCAAACAGAGATGCGACTATTTTTTTGCGAAAACACCAGAGTTATTCTTGATTTTAGCAATGCTAGTTCATATCTCCAAACCTACCTGACATTATAGGCTGTCATATGTGTAAGAATCTGTTTCCTCATTATGCTGGTATGGTGGAAATTCTGCATCCCCAAAAGTCAACTCCCGATATTCTCCTGAAAAGAAATAAGCTGGTAATAAAAAATAATTAACCAATCACAGAAGTAAGACACATCAACAGTAATATGACAACTGCCTTCCCGAAAAAAAGTTCGCGTAAAAAAAATCAGGATGTGGCTGTGTTGGAGAAGAGACTCGGCCGTGGGTTTTGCGTGCTGACGTCTGCGTTATACGTTTTACGTGCTTACGTCTTCAGTATTTTGGGAATTAAATAAAAGTAAACACATGTAAACTCGGCTTTTATGCCTCAAATCGACAAACCTTGACGAGGACTTTCATTTGACACGGAAACCCAATGCGCCAGCACATCAGAGTCACAATATATGCAGTTCTAAAATTTTCAACCACGCTCAAAATGGCCGCCAGTCACCGCGGGTCCCCACCCGCGTCTGTCTCGCGCATGCGCGGTACCAACTCAAGTTCACGTTCACATCCTAGTCACATGCCCAATCGAATAAAACCACTTTCGTGGTATTAGTCGATATCTTATACTGTCGGAATGAATTATCCTGCAAACGTTACAATGCCAGTTGCGCAGTTTGATTTTAAAGATGTATTCATGTGCAAACGAAACTTAACTCAGACTAGAAAATTACACCACGTGCATCGCGCAGCATTTGTGGGCACATAGATTAATATTATTTTACATAAGGACTATTTCTTACTTGGCATTACCAACGCATCTATTTTCTCTCTGGTTTTATCGACATTACTTGTAAAGGAAAGATTAAAATTTATAGATAAGGTATAAGTAAATGTTCAATTAAAACCAAAAATAAATAACTTTTGTTTTCAAATAAGTGTAAAGTGATTTGTGATAAATGAAATATTCAAAAAACACCCAAACACGTCATACAAGGGGTGATTTTTCAAATGTTTGATTTAAAAAGTGTGAAGATACCGCGATTAGGCTATATATTATGTAGTGAGCGATTTATCGGAATATGAAAAGTCCCCGTGGATGCGAGTACACCAAGAGAAGTAGGGGCCGCTGTGGTGTAGTGGTCAGACTACTCGCCTCCCACTTAGTCTAACCGAGTTCGATTCCCGGCGGGGTCGCATCCGGACTTTCGCATGTGGGGACCGTGCCCGGACGATGCCGCTGGTCGGTGGGTTTCCTCGGGGATATCCCGTTTCCCAAGCCCTTGCAGACCGACGCTGCTCCCTACTTACCTCACTTCGCCCTCGTCGGGTCTCAAGACCTCGACGTTGAAAGCCGCTCAAATCCCGCTGGTAGCAGTACGACGCGCGCCGTCAGTACGCCGGGATCCGCGCGCCGGCAGCAGCGCGCCGGCAGTACGCGGTGGGAAGGCTGGCACCTGGCGACAATGGGGAGTCAATCCCGCAAGCTCATCGGCGAGAAATCACCGGGCAATTAGCGGCATTGTGACGGATACGCGCGACAACGGGCGCGAGGCATGGCGTGTTTACGAGCCGGAACTCTCCCCCGCAGGCACCGCGCCAGGAGGAATAATTACTGTGCTGGCGAGCGCTTTTACCGCCGCGCCGCTTCAACCGCCCCGGCTATAAGCCATCGGTACAGCGACTACTGATCATCGTGTGAAGAGTTCCACGCAGACGAGACTTCAATACCGTACTTGAACACCGCAGTTATCCTCTGATTACAGAACACGTCTCTTCGTCAGAACGCACCGTAGCTTTGTGGGTTCGTAGATACTTCCAACTTCCATGCAGTCCTGCCACAGTCGAGTTGAGTGGAGAGATTTGTGCGGCTCTTTAACAGAGATCTCGAGAGTTGACGAGGGTGAAATTAGGTGAGTACGGAACAGCGCCGGAATGGAAGGGGCGGCGGAAACGGGAGATCCCCGAGAAAACCCGCCGACCAGCGGCATCGTCCGGCACGGTATCCCACGTGTGAAACTACGGGAGGAGTGACCCGGCTGGGGATTGAACCCAGATCGCCTAGGTGGGAGGCTAGTAGTCTAACCGCTTGGCTGCCGCGGCCACACCTGCTACACAGTTCGTGATGAAAGTTTCCTTGTGCGACGCATGCAAAAACGTGGCATCTCTCACTTAAAAGCCGTAGAAGTCTTAGGCTGAAAATAATACTTTTCGCGAAAAGTCTGTACACTGAAAGAAAAAAAAAACTGCTTTGTGTGTAGACCAAAAACAATATTTGCTGTCGGCAACCAATTATTTGACCAATTTAGACCCCACAAGTTTTTTTTAGGGAACCAACAAAGTTTGTTTGTTATTTCAGTATTTTATGGTTATACATATATGTATATATATATATATGTATATATATATATATATATATATGCAATTTTAGTATTGTGCGACCAAATTAACAAACAATCCCGTGAGGGGAAGGTGCAGCTCTCCCACTCCTCGCGCAACGCGCGGCGGGGAAGACAGGTACACTCAATGCAAATTACTACGGACCGCCTGCGACATATCCGGGAATGTCAAAAACGGTAGTGTAGTTTCCCTATATTTTATCATATGGCAGAGACCTGAAAAATTCGCAGTTTCATTCCGGGACAATCTATAATTCAATACCTCGTACGTTTGTATTGCGTATGCTATTGGCCCACCAGTTAGTTTACACCTCATGAACAACCCTGAGCCAATAATAAACACGCAATAAAATGCAGACCCAGTCACCGTCTTCCGCTAATACAACACGCAAGCAATTAACATTGGCATTTGCGTGATTTTACATACGACAATGGAGTATAACCTACAGGTCATTGAACTCACGAATTTTTCAGGTCTCTACATATGGCATACGAGGTTTCAGTGGTTTGATGCTCCCCGAGTATACAGATGCATCACAGTGACATTTGTTATTATGTGCGTTCGGGCGAATAATAATGTTATATCAACAGACCATTTTAAATTTTCTGTGATAAAAGATAGGTTTGTTGGAGTGACAGGAAAACACATGCCTGGTGTTAAGCAATAAATACGAGAGAGGACAAGGTACAAATCTAAAGCTTCATTAATAATATGCACAGTAAACATTAATTATAATTAATTTGACTAACCTACAACAATTATTCGCAGTAAAAATTATATTGTATTAACAATCCATTGCGTTCAAAGTATAAACAATCTCTATTCTTTAAGTCTTGATATAAGGTTTTTTTAATTATGATGTTTTAAAATGTATTAAATGTCATTAATGCGAATGCTATTTAAAAAATTTCATGAAAATGGTACAGACATTTTAATTGGGTTAAAATAATAGATAGGGACAAAACTGGAACCCCAGAAACATATTTTAACGCGCTCGTTGCTTCGCATCCCGCGCGAGCGAGTGGAAGTTAAGGATAGCAGTTATATGATAGCGGCGGCGGCAAGTCGAAGGATTGTTTTGAATGAATAAGCGAGCTATAGGCCAGCGTATCTGTTACAGAAAGCGAGCCGACACGATAATTATTTTTGCAGCCCGCGCCTCGCTGACCCAGAGAAGCTCTTATTTCTTCATATATATCACACAGAAGTGTCGTCATCACCATTACCTTTCCCGGAACAACTTGGATTGTCGAGAACGTTCTTGACGACACCTACCTCTAATATAAATACCACGTGCAAGCCTCTGAGGAGGGAGTGATTAATAGCCGAGAGTTTGGCGTCTCGTGCGACCTTAAGCGACAGTTGGGCGATTACGGAGCGACTAGGGTCGACTGCAGCGATCTGCGAGAGTGCGTTGGCGAGTTTGTGTGCAGTGAAGAGAGGGACTGATCTGCGGGACTGTGGACTGGATGCGTGAGTGGAAAGACATTCATGACGATGGAAATATACCGTTTTAACTAAACGCGTGGAAATAATTGGAGCAGTTTCAGGGACATTAGCAAGAGTGATGACTGTGATAAAGACTTTTAATTGAAATGGAGATAGTTATTAAATATTGCGCTCAATAAGAATAATAAGAGTTAATAGGACGCTCAGACTAGTAAATAACATATATTTGTCTGTTTGTAGCATTGGGAATAAATATAAGTATTGAATTTAGTTATTTTATTTATATTAAGACCTCCGTACCTCACTATCTTGGATATTCCCCTCAGGTGTCCCATGTAATAAATAATATGATTGAAACTGTTACCGCGAGGAAGATGATAATAAAGGCACACCTGTTCAGAAATGTTGCGTGGAATCCGTCTCATAAAATAGTTAAATTATTTCACATAAAAACGCCTCAAAATACGAAACTTGATAACATGGATATTGTGTTTCACATCGCTCCAAAAATCAGTAAAACTTTAAACGTCCATTGTTTATCAAATCACCGTCGTTTAAAACATGCAAGTTCTTCGGCTCCTCAAAGAGCACCGTAAGTGTTTCACTGCAGTTGCTACCTCTGCAAATGTCATCATGGTCACTATCACTGCCACCTCCCACACTGTTAGCAATTTGTCTATTTCTTATTCCACGCAACCATTTTTTTTTCTTCAATACTCTGCTTCTTCTCTTTTTACACGTGGCACAGCTGATTTCCAATCTTTATCTCAAATACTGTTTATAGTCTCGTCTGCAAACGCTTCTATCTGGTCGGTTCCTTGCGATGCATTTTTTTATCAGTTACAAGAGACTTGACGGTGTTCCAGATACGTTCTATAGCATTCGAATTACAGTGACGTGGCGGCCGCTTCAAGAAGTTCATAATACTTGGGAGCTGGGCGTTGGAATTTACTTAACAACGGAAAGTAGTTCTGCTTTGGAAATTTATTCTTCGCAAGCGATATTGTTTACTTCGAGCCATTCTTGTATTTTCGTAGTACAGACAGTAGGTGTTTTAAAGTAGGTACTTCTTTTCTGCGGCCATGGAAGTTTAGAACTGTGCGTCGAACAACTTGTTTAGGGAGTGATGTGGAACTTGCACAAACCAAAGACATCCCAAACTATTTTGCTATACGTCTTTCGTTTTTTTCCCTGATGTACATACTTTGTTTTTATCTATTAGTTTTGATACACTCGTGTCCTTTCGTATTTTGCATATCTTGGCCACCTATTTCCCTGTAGCATAAGTATGTCTTCCAGAAACTTTCTCGCTATAGAAAAACGCAATTACGTTACTAATAATTTCTCGGACTTCGCTGTGAACAGCCGGACATTTTTTACTGGAACATGCCATGACTTACTCTTCAGTAAATACCTCCCGCAAGACTGACGTGTTCACTTTACATGCACGCAGACTATACAGTTGGCATCGGTGACACTGTTGCTTACCTGTGATTGGCTCGATGGACCTTCCCCGCCTCCATCCTACCTCCTTGAGCAAGGTCAAGACCCGCAACATCATTCTTTCCAGATAGTTTGTTGACGTTGGCGAGTTGTAGCAGCAAAATAGTTACGATTCTAGCTACAATACCGGTTGGTGGGACTGACAAGTGTTCGCGGGATTTCGTAGGAAGGTATCAGGTAAGAATGGTTTAACGACAATTTTAAACCAAAAATTAGGACAGCCAGACCACGAACCGAACCCGCGCCCTTTTGAATACGAGCTCATTATGCCACTTTACATAATAAAACATTCCGCTTATTTTTTTTTAAAGAAAAAGAAATTAAAAATTAAACAAAACTTAATGTTTACTATAAAATTAGAAAGTAACTTATATGAAACACATAAAAGCAACATGCATAAAATTAAAATTAAAATTTATTGAATTTAATAACTTGAATTGAATTTTTTAAACTAAAAAATTACTTCATTTGATTTTCAAGGAATTGCGTTCAATAAGCTGTCTAGTCTCCACACGAAAATTTATCACCAACTTTTAATAACACCAATTCAAAAACACCAAAAGTAAATTTTTATAAGTATCTACGACTCTTGCAATAATTGGTTTAACCAGAACAAATTTTCTCCTTATTATTGCACATTTTATATTTATAAAATATGCGTCCTTATTCTGTAACAACTTTAAATGTTGTGACATTACTTCCATTAATATTGTCAGAAAAGATGTGATCGGCGACTGAAATTTCGGATTCAAGAAAACGTGTTACATGCTCTAAAAGAAAATCTTGAAGAAAAACGAGATATTCAAGAAGTTAAAAAAGAAAATGGCCGCGATTATGACGTTTCTAAGACGTCATGTAGCATTCAATAAATTGTTAAAATTGAATGTAATCTAAAGAAAATTTTGATCGTGTGAAAGGGCGTTTAGGTTTGAGTAGGTACATAACTGAAATCTAAAAAAGTGGCACACACACACACAAACACACATACACACAGCAAGCCTTGAACACTTCACCTCACGGGAGGTATTTTTATGGAATTATCATTTACTTACTTCTGATAAAAAATAACTGTCTAATGCATCCCTAATTTCTTAAGAACACCCTTCATTAATTAGTTCGTGACCTGATGCAACGCTCGGGTCACGATGGTCTGGTCAAGTGGTTCGACTACGGATGTAGTCTCACGTTTACTCTGGACGACGTGAATGCCTACCAAATATTTTGTGGCAGGCTATAAATATTTTTTCAATGAACAAATATGTCAGTGAGTAGTAAATGGCTTTAGTGAATGTCAGTCAACGTGCTATTATGCACCACAGGCTGGTTTTTTTTTATACGAGCAACAAAGTTTTGATACTCGGAAGTCATCAAGCTTTTGTGACCCCAGCACCGAATTTTTATGAGGCGTGTTGAACTGCATGTGAGCAAAGTTATGCCATACATAAAAGTTCGTTGTGTGTTGCAGTGTTCCCGTGTATGTATTGTGAAGGAGGGGGGGAAAGTCATGTTTTAAGTATGTTAGTGATTGGACCACACCATACTCACACTTAATAGCACTATTACAACAACTCATACAACACTATTCTATTTGCTACGAAAATATCTTTTTTTTTAATTACTCAGAAATGATAATACACTATAACTACGGAAACAATAAAACCAACAGAGAAAAATTCAATTTAACTTGAATTATGCAGAAAAAAGAAAGGAAAATAATGTCGGTTAAGTTGGTAGAATTGCAAGTCGGAGAGACTGGCGTGCGGCACCTACCTCTGCAGTATAAAATTATTTTTCTGGGATGGAATTATAAGTACATTAAAGATCCCTCGTAGCTTTTAACCAAATCAGTCAGTAAAGATCAAGACTTAAAAATTATTAGATTAGTTCTCAGGTGTCGATTGCAAAAGTAAAATATAGCTTGTCCCGTTAAAAGAAATTCGAGTTCACAATTGAAATTGCTCAAGTAATGGTAGAAGGAAAAAATTGAATTTATCGCAATTAGTAAATTCTCTGCTCGTTAACGACGTCTTGTGTTTATGACCGTTGAGACAACCTCCAGTCGTAGTTTCGTATCAGTGTAGAATTACGTATCATAATAATTTCGACACTTCCAACAATTTTAAAAACTTTTTTTTTTTTTTTGCGTAGGGACGCCATTTCTTCTAACCAGCCATTAAATCATGACGACACAATAACTCTTTAAATGCACTGTACATTAATGGGACTAGTGTCGCGCGCTGCGGGCTCCTACGGAAACAGGAATCAGCAGGTGTGTTCACAAATGTAAGTAACTGGCCTCGTTCACAAATAAACAACAATTAGCTAGTTGTCTGAAAACACATATAAATCACATTAATTAATCTTTGAATCAAATCGTTATGAACTCAATACGTTACACCACTATCGATTCTTTCCCATCAGAGTACCCCTACACATATGTAGTGTTTAGGTTCTTTTATAATACAAATTGTAAAGGCAAGCAACCGTTACAGGGGATATCGCGTCGAATCCACACGGGTGAATTTGCGATGTCGCCATTTCAGTAGCCTCCAGCGAGGAGCCATGGCAGAAGCCGGCTCACATGTCACTTGTTTCTGCTAACGCAGGCACTTCGGAGAGGCATCGACGACGTGGCGGGAGGGAAATTCTTCTT
>NQII01006460.1:0-14901 GCA_002778355.1 Clitarchus hookeri | reverse complement strand
GCGTGGAGACCGCGAGCATGCCTGGGCTGCATTCAGGTTATGGCGCGCTGCGGGCCCGCTCAGGTATGGTGATATTGCGCACCGCCGAGTGGAGCGCTCGCGGCGGCAGCTCGCGCAACTAATTCGTTTGCCCCACCGCACGCGCTGGAGCTTCGCGATCCCGCCGCCAGGGTCGACAACGGTGCAAGCAGCTGCTGTCGTCAGCGGGCGAGGATGGGCCGAACAATCACTCTCGTGTAACGAGTTCCATCGTTGCAGTTTCAAAGATGAGGTAGAGCGCTCTCGCTGGCTGCGCGCAACCAATCTCCGTGTCCCGACACTGAACTGCTTTTCTGCCAACACGTCTAGCGAAAATGGCATGGTTTGGATGCTAGGTTAGAAAACTGATTTGTAAATTTGACTAAATTCAAATTGGTAAAAGTATTTTATTAATATAATAGTGCATGTCATTTTAAAATTAAGGTAAAAACATGTTCATTACTGTAAACAATGTGACCTTGGCAGTTGTGTTCGTTTGGAGTAGGCCAGTGTTGGGTACATGGACAGAAGACAAATAAGCTGTCTACCTCATCTTTAGTCTATGGTTTCAAGTAAGTAACAGGTTATAGTAACGTGTTATTTTTGTAACCTTATACTGTGAAACATTGCTCGCCTGTCCCGACGTTCCGGGAAATAACGATTATGTTGTACAGTGTTCCAAGGCTTGGCGTTCCAACAAATAGCGTTTGCGCATAGACACAGTTCCAAGACGTTCCAGAAAAAATAATATTTTACTCGTGCGCAAAGTTGCGAGCCGAGACATTGCAAAACAAAACAACTTTCACGCATGCATAGTGTTTAATTGGCAGGTGTGGGGGCGGAGGTTGAACAGTTTCCTATGTCAAACTCTCCCATAATAAAACTCGTTTTTTTCCTAATCTGGGTAGAAGCAACCTTATCTCTACCAAATAGTAACAATTTATTATAACTTTTACGTTAAATAATCGGGCTAAATCACCGGCCAAGTCACTCCATAGACTAAAGATTAGGTAGACCGCTTATTATTTGTCTTCTGCGCATGTACCCAACATTGACCTACCCCAAAGTAAGTGCAACTGTCAAAGTTACATGGTAAACAATGATGAACGTTTTTTTTATATATCTTAAATTTTAAGTGACAATCACTATTATGTTAATAACATACTTTTACCAATTTAAATTTAATTAAACTGCATTACAAATGGGTTAGAGGAAGTATAAAAGCTTCTCAAAGATGAGGTAGACCGCTCTCGATGGCTACGCACAACCACTCTCCGTGTCTCAACGTTGAATTGCTTTTCAAATAATACGACTAGGAAAAACGGAACGGATTGGATTTGAGGTAAGTATGCTGGTTAGTAAACAAGTNTTGCTTTTCAAATAATACGACTAGGAAAAACGGAACGGATTGGATTTGAGGTAAGTATGCTGGTTAGTAAACAAGTGCTTTGAGATGTTTTTCTACTTCCTCCAACCAATTTGTAATGCAGTTTAATTAAACTTAAATTGGTAAAAGTATTTTATTATATAATAGTGCTTATAATTTAAAATTTAAGATATAAAGAAACACGTTCATCACAGTTTACCATGTGTGACTTTGATAATTGTAATGGTGTGAGGTAGGTCAATGTTGGGTACATGCGCAGAAGACAAAATATCGGTCTACTTCGTCTATTGTCTAAGCGCAACTCTACGGTCTAACGAAGGAAACTTATCATATTAATTTGTTTGCACAAATAGTTTCTACGGTACTGTAACCGTTAGAATACACAGTAAACTACAAATGTTCACTTTGTTATGTTGGCAGACAGAGCGTAATGTCCCCAGCCTGTTTTTTTTTTAATTCAAAAATTGTTCTACCGTTTTTGGACAAAATAGTTTATGGCGTCATTTATCCATAGTTATTTAATACCACAAATGCATTTGTAGAATAAGAACCATGATTATGAAGATGAAGCGCCACTTTATAAACAGTTTCATGCAAATATTCACGAAAATGCACGTGGCGAGAAATAACAGATGCGAAAAGCACACAAAGGTAGCGGTTCTACCACCATCAAAAAGAAAATTTATAACGAAGCTCGTGTTTCTTCAATATCTAACAGAAAAACAACGTTAAAATGTATTGCATATTTATGCGATTCGCAGGTAAATATTCCGTTTAAGTATGCAACAAGCGTTTGATACCAAAAAATTTATTATTTTATAATTGTACCAAACATTGTTCAGCTTGTACGCATTGCATGTGATGACATGTTCCACTAATAAAAAATGTTTACACTTTATATTTTTCGAATAATTTGATGTAAAATCCAAATTTTTTTTCTGTTATGGTGCAGCCATAATAATAAATACTAACTTAATTGAACAAATAAAAAAATTTCCAACGTAAACGAACGCCTTGTGATACCGCTTGCCATATATGTAATCACTAAATAACAGTTAATGCATTTTTAAAAATGTTAAAATATGTAGAAAAAAATTATATTTAACATTTTCTTTAATACGTGTACAGTATATACTTTGTCACATGGTGATTACTTATAAGTCACGTTGTAGCCCACAGAATTAGTTTACTTTGTTAATTTTTTTCAATTTTACTACTTAGTACTCGCTTCTATGGCTGCAGCAAAACAAGAAAATTTTGGATTTGACGTCGAATTATTCAAATAACGTAAAGTGTAAAATTATTTAATTCGAGTAAAATGGCATCACACACAAATGTTTGATGCACAAATGAAATTGTTAATTGTTTGGTGTCCAACGCCTTTTTAGAATTTGTAAGGCCGTAGAACCTGGACTTTGGGGTGGGTATATTTGGTAAAGGATTCGTTTTCTCCTATTCCAGTTAACGAGGCCTGGTAGGTAAGTAGGCCAACGGGAACTGTCGTAGCAGTTCCTTCGACGTGGTTCTCTGAGTGAGTGCGCGTGGCTCTTGGAACGGGCCTTGAGTCTGGTTGGCTTCTGTATCGTGCGGAAGTTTTCCTGTCGCGGGTTGGGCTGCCGGCTGGCGACATGTTGCCGGCCAGTGACGCCATTTTGCTGGCGTGTGCGCCCGGAGTTCGCGGTGAAAGCGGCTGTTCCGCCCCGGCATTATTAACTACTCTGACAGGGGCAGCGGTGGCGTGTTGTCCAGGGCACTCGCCTCCCACCACGGCGATCCGGGTTCGATCCCCGGCGGGTTCACTCCCGGATTTTCGCATGTGGGAATCGTGCTGGACGATGCCGCTTGCCGGCGGGTTTTCTCGGGGTACTCCCGTTTCCCCCGTCCTTGCATTCCCGCGCCGCTCCATTCTAGGGTCTCATTTCATGTCATGCCCGGGGATGACGGTCACCTACGGGTCCCAGCTGGAAAGACCGTCACTCGCACCGTTGCCCTGGGTGCACTCCCCACACGCCATTATTACAATTAAGTACTCTGAGCCACGCCAGTGTTTTCGCTACTCGTACTGGACCCCCCATTTTTTACAATGCGATGTAATAAAACGGACACGGAATACACAGATGGAACGATCTGACCAACTGGGGCGAGTCTCAGCTATTCCACCGTGCACGGAAACGTAAGGATCTGCGACCTGCGAAATTTTAAAAAAAAAATACCCTCTTCTGTTGCAAATTACCGATATGAGCTTTAAAACATTTTACAGGATGAGTATAAAAGAATACCCCAACTTTGAAGGTATATGACATCAAAACCAAACAACCTACAACCTTTATTGACCAATCAAATGAACCGTGGAACCGTGAAGTTTCTTTACCATGCATTCATACATGTTCAATGTGACCACCATGAGCGGCCCGAACGACATCTACGCGATAATCAAACTCGTTCCACGCATTGTCTGCATGTCCGGTGTCACGGTTTGGATGGCGTTCGTAACTCTCGGTTTGAGGTGGTGAGAGGGAAGCGAGCTCGCATTCGACACGTCAATGTGAAGGGGACGGTCTGATGTTTCCTTTATGGTGCGCCACCCCATTGGCACCTAGCTGATCGCGGATACCTGAACGAGACGTGGCCGCAACGCTGGATTGGTCTAGGAATAGCTGGTGACCAGGCTCTTCATCACTGGCCCCCCAAGAAACCTGGATCTTACCCCGTACGATTTTTTTTTAAGGGGGTACATAAAGGATCAAGTGTTTCGTCCACCATTGCCGGCTAACACTGACGACCTCAGAACGAGAATTACGGACGCCATCCAAACCGTAACACCGGACATGGTGACAAGAGTGTGGAACGAGTTTGATTATCGCGTAGATGTCGTTCGGGCCGCTCATGGTGGTCCCATTGAACATTTATGAATGTATGGTAAACAAACTTCACGGTTCCAAGGTTCATTTGATTGGTCAATTAAGGTTGTAGGTTGTTTGGTTTTGATGTTATATACCTTCAAAGTTGGGGTATTCTTTTATACTCAACCTGTATAAATAGCACTGCTAAACCATGCAGGCGTGTTTATTAAAACAAACATTATTGTTAAATTTTTTGTTTAACCAGTGGATTTAGCCAGGTTTTTAAAGGGATGGAGGTCTTAATTACATATATGTTGATATAAGAGTCCACAATAAACTCCTAATTTATTTACAAACACTACAAAGAAAATACTCTCGAACTTATATCTCGCAATAAATTGCTATCTCTTTATACTTATTACTAACATTTACGTAATCGTCAATCACCTCGCATAAATTATTATTAATTATAATTCGGGAGGACCTGGGTTCGAATCCCGGCCCAGCCATCCTGATTTTGGTTTTCCACGGTTTCCCGAAATCGCTCCAGGCGAATTCTCGGCTGGTTCCTTACTACGAACCATTGTCAAGTCCTTCGCTCCTGCTTCTCTCAGCAACTTGCTCCGTTCTTAAAGGACCTCGTTGTTGACGAGACATTAAACCGTACGTACCTACACTTCTGCCTGAAGTCCTTATCTTAGAAGTTGGAGTGCTGCTGCCTTCGCAAGGCTTTGCCTGAACTCAAAAGGATTATATGAAGAATTGCTGTATTAATACGACGTCCCATTTTTATTTAATGACACTGTTTTCACGAATTCCAGTATTACATCGGCAGCAATGAATTTGTAAACTGCTAAATTGAACAAAATCGCATGTATATTACGCTACGTACGGAATAATGCTTATATATTTATATACACTGACGTGCCACAATTATAAAAATACTTACTCATGAACATTTTGTAATATTCTGTGAACTATTAGGTGTATTATAATTTAGCGCTCAAAAAGAGTGAAATTTTGATTCCGATGTGTGATTTTGCACGCATTATGGTTTGTACACATTTTGCCGAAAACGACTTCTCACTATCGTGAGACAAAAAATTGAACAGTGTTTGCCACAAATATAAAAATAGTAATTTTCCTCGGGCCATTCTCTCTGTGTGGTAAGTAACTGTAAGGCAGATCGGCAGCTGGCTTACATAACACAATCAGGACTCACATCATTGCTAACATGGCGCCGGCTGCTGTGGCGCGCGCTAAGGCTAAGGACCGATCAATAAAAAAAACTGCCTACGCTCAGTGATGGGTCCTCATTAGCAGCGGTGCGATGACGGATTACTTAATAGAACAGGAAACAGAGCGGCGGCGCGCGCTAAGACCGCAGGGTAACTCTCACCCGGCGAACTGCTCCTGAAGGAGTGGTCAATCAAATGACAGACGAGGCTCGGTTTCTGTGTCTCGTTTGCAGCAGGGTGAGTAAGGGTTACGTAATACGAACAGGACACACAGCATTGCTCCCGCCCCGCCCTCTGCGGTGGCGTGCGCTAAGACCGCAGGGTAACTCTCACCCGGCGAACTGCTCCTGAAGGAGTGGTCAATCAAATGACAGACGAGGCTCGGTTTCTGTGTCTCGTTTGCAGCAGGGTGAGTAAGGGTTACGTAATACGAACAGGACACACAGCATTGCTCCCGCCCCGCCCTCTGCGGTGGCGTGCGCTAAGACCGCAGGGTAACTCTCACCCGGCGAACTGCTCCTGAAGGAGTGGTCAATCAAATGACAGACGAGGCTCGGTTTCTGTGTCTCGTTTGCAGCAGGGTGAGTAAGGGTTACGTAATACGAACAGGACACACAGCATTGCTCCCGCCCCGCCCTCTGCGGTGGCGTGCGCTAAGACCGCAGGGTAACTCTCACCCGGCGAACTGCTCCTGAAGGAGTGGTCAATCAAATGACAGACGAGGCTCGGTTTCTGTGTCTCGTTTGCAGCAGGGTGAGTAAGGGTTACGTAATACGAACAGGACACACAGCATTGCTCCCGCCCCGCCCTCTGCGGTGGCGTGCGCTAAGACCGCAGGGTAANGGTCTCTCGGTGACGGTGTCTCGTTAGTGGCACCCTGGAAAGCTGGCGAACGGTTGTTCCTTGTGTTGGGCGGGGGGTTGGGGGGAGGCAGGCATTGCCAACATTAACACTCGCTAATTGCCCACGCGCTGGCTGGCGCGCACAATTCCCCTCACTCCCAAGCGCCTGGTCCCGGGGAAGTTGGAAACACGCACCGGCGATAACGAGCGGCTTATCGCCGGTTTACCGACTTCGCGATCAACAAAAGGAGAGCCAGTTACCGGCTGGCGTGTGTTCCTGTGACGTTGTCTGGGGGATGCGCTTAAACTCGGGGCCGGTGTTGATTATAATGCCGCGGTGAGGTGCTCCCGCAGCTGGAAAGCGACATACTCTCTCCTTGCGCCTGGAAGGACCGACAGGAACCGTTAACTGTCCTTTTGTTGCTCCCGCCGCCGCCTCGAGTAATCCGCGCGCATCCCGCTGAGATAACGAGACAGCTCCTGTGAGAGGGAAATTCAAGACGTAGTTAGCGCAGCTCGCGGGCTCGGAAACCAACACGACCAACCCCGGGAGTTGACTTTCGGAGTGCGTCGAGTGGAAAGGGGCGACGGCCTTCTGACGGCTGGCACTCGTGAAACAGGAGATACGACGCACTGATGCCAGGATCGCATAACTCCGACGAGCAGGACACGACAGTCAAAACCGCGCAGTCAATCGGACACGAGACGGATCTGACGTCAGTACGACAAACACTGTCGCGACGACCAGCAGTTTTTTTTTTTATCATTAGAAACGATTTATATTCTTTACGTGCATCACTGCAAACAGGGTGAACAACTTTGTAAAAAGACATAGTTCGACTAACCTTCCCGATAGTAATAAAGTTTGCATATTTAAAAAAAAAAAAATCTTACTTACTAAATTAACATATGTGAAGGATGTTCACGATAAAGTGAGCACTTTTGAAATCAGNTGCATATTTAAAAAAAAAAAAATCTTACTTACTAAATTAACATATGTGAAGGATGTTCACGATAAAGTGAGCACTTTTGAAATCAGCCTTTTTACAGAAATATCACTGCTCCACCTGCAAATATTTCAACGGGCGCATTACGTGGCATGCGACCAGTAAAGTTGGTAACGATGGAGGGAAAGTAATTATATGTCTTAACGTTGAATTAATAGCGTTAGATAAACATTTGTTAGAACTGAAGTAATTACGTTTGCTTTCAGTTTTTTTAATGCGTCTAAGTGTAAGAATTAACAGATTCGTAAAATATTTACTTATCTAGTAATTTCACAGTTTCACTTGACCGACGCACGAATGACGTGATCAGGCCCGCGGCAATGTTAATTTCACGTACGGCGGAAGAATACACACATGTTTACGTACACGTAGATCTCAAGCAGGGCTTTCGAAAGTGGTCAGTTTACAGCGAACAGCCTTTACCTGGATTCCTAGGACGGTCAGGTGTTGTTCCCTGACGATAACAGCCGCGACGACTGCTGAAACGTCGGAGAATAAATCCTCGACGCGGCTCCAAACCCAGAAGCCTAGAAACTGACGACAACGGCCGCGAAAGCCTGCGAACTATTTTAATCCTTCGCCTAGTCGTACTTAAGCGTAATATCTCGTCACTTCGTTGTCGCCATAATGTATCTATTCCAATTTTCCTTTCTACCAATGGCCTTTGAAACTAGTTTATTCTAGCAGAAAAATCCTTAAGGCCCCCGTCTACCTGGAACTTTTTCCCACGTTTAGGCCGAGAAGCGCGGCAGCGATAAGGGCGACACTGCCACGCACATCAAGTACGCCATCGCCGCTAAGTGCAAGGCTCTGAACTGGCGTGCAGTGTTCTCGTCGTGCTGCGTGTACCTATGGGACTTTCAGCGGTTACCATATTATTTTATTAGCGGGAAGTCTTTAGGAAGGTTCAGTGCAGGCCCCTATAGTAGTTTTGTATGTATCTGATGCGTGCATTTTGAGCTACAGCGCCTTGGAAAGGCCGTTTTTAGCGGTTTTGGAGTACTCTGAATTGATGTTTCTAACTTACGTGATATTTTGAAAGTACTTAACAGCTCTCGTCTGAAGTGTGTGTTCTTTTCGTAGATCAACACGTTGAACGCACGCTTAGTAGTTTCGTTGAAAAACTTGTATTTCGAACACTCTGCAACGCAGTTCAAGCGCCAGGTAGACAGGCGCCTTAACTTCATTTAAAATGTCGTGCTTTAAATTTAAACATTTACATTTGAGAATGTTTTTGCCGCGCAGTGTTTGTCCCGTATCCGTCGTGTCGCGTCGCACTTGTGGGAGATGTATGATTACATCAGAAGGGCCTCCCCCCTCCCTCCCCTCCATGGAGCTCAACCCCACTTCATGCCACGAAAAAAGTTATTGTTTTATATTTGTACCAAATACTATTCTACTTTTATACAATATCAATTATTACTCTTCCCTCGCAAAAAAAAATTTTTTTTGGCACACAATTTTTGCATAAATACATGCCAATTCACAATTTTACTATTTAATGACTGTACAAGTAATGAAAACTAGCAGACCTTCAGAAATGAGATAATTTACACTGAGAGCTACTTCATGACGTCTCCAAAAATCGTACAAGGAAATGCATTTGCAATTTCAAAAAAACCACTGAGAATGAGGGAATTCTTGCGTATTTTAGTTTGTGGCTGCCCCTTAATTTTTTATAAAATAACTATTGCTCATCATTGGGACCTTTCAGCGGCACTTGTTAATTGGTCTGCAGGTAGTTTTTTTTTTTATTTGTACATTACAAAAACAGTAACATTTTGACTTTTACGTGTTATTTTGCAAACGCTGTGTAATCTAAAAAAAAAAAAAATTTGTGTTAGGTTAGACAATGTGGACAAGTTGAACAGTATATGGTACAAATATAAAATAACAAATATTTTTCGTAGTCGGTGTCCATTAAACTTACGTCTTATAACGGTATAGACGTCATCGAGGTTCCGCAATTTGAACACGTATACTCGGATATTAAAAATGCCAAAACTACAATGGCCATTTTTTTAATTTTAATTATTGACCAATGGTTCAGTTTCAAGCACTTTTTTGTTTTGTTCACAGAGCGCATTAAAATATTTTATCAATTGAACACGTAAACAAAGGAATTAGAAATAAAGCTCAACAAAATATTGCATTCTTTCAAAACATTGAACTTGAACTGTGATGACGAGAAGGATGCCGGGGATACTTAAATTCGAAGTCCTCTGAATTNTTAATTATTGACCAATGGTTCAGTTTCAAGCACTTTTTTGTTTTGTTCACAGAGCGCATTAAAATATTTTATCAATGGAACACGTAAACAAAGGAATTAGAAATAAAGCTCAACAAAATATTGCATGCTTTCAAAACATTGAACTTGAACTGTGATGACGAGAAGGATGCCGGGGATACTTAAATTCGAAGTCCTCTGAATTNGCTTTCAAAACATTGAACTTGAACTGTGATGACGAGAAGGATGCCGGGGATACTTAAATTCGAAGTCCTCTGAATTCCTTGTAGGTATGTTCATCTAGTCTGTGCGTCCATAAAAAATAATAATGTTCCGTTCGTCTGCAACGAAGTATGGGTGAAATTTTAATTGTTTCTTAAGCTATCAAAACCTAGGATTTATCGGTTATCAAACTAGACATTAACAACATATAAGCATAATACTAACTTAAATGAATACAATCCACGTTCTGAATAATAAAGCTGTGTTAATGAACATCTACTTAGTATCATAAAGTGACAATAGTAGTGAAAAGGCATTCAACAAGTATTTATTCCGCAATAGTTTCTTTAATTTTGCTGGCGTAATTATTTTACTTTAAGCTGGTGGCAGTAAAAATAAAGCCAAATAAGAATATACAACAAAAAAAAAACCATGGCCCGTGGGGGGATCGAACCCACGACCTTCGCGTTATTAGCACGACGCTCTAACCAACTGAGCTAACGGGCCANCCCGTGGGGGGATCGAACCCACGACCTTCGCGTTATTAGCACGACGCTCTAACCAACTGAGCTAACGGGCCAGATGAACTATTCATCACTTGATTTCATTAATACTCGAGTAAGATGTTTTCCTTTTATTAGAATGATGAGCTTAAAATTAGAATATGCTCGTATTTTATACCGAAATGCTCGCGGTTAAAAAAACGTGCTCACAAAAAAAAAGCCTTATTCGCAGTTCCAGTGTCGTCCACTTAATCCGTTAAAGAACTAGAAAAAATTTCTTACGCTGCGGACAGGATTCGAACCTGTGCGGGTATAACCCATTGGATTTCAAGTCCAACTCCTTAACCGCTCGGACACCGCAGCTTACGATGACATATCCTTCATTTATATGGAATATAAGTCCATATATCAGCAAGCATTGTTTTAAGAGTGAAAAGTACGTTATATTTCAAGGTCAGGCTGATTGTACAGTGTTTCAAATAACGGGTCGCGTGTACACCAGCAAAAACAAAACCGAGTGCTTATCTTTTCGTTCGTTAGCGCAGATGACACGTCCGCAAATTCGTTTTACGTTTTTTTTGTCAGTGCGTCTAAACGGATACAAGTTCCACTGAGCGTCGACTAACAAAAGAAAAACTACAGACGCAAATTAACTGTCGCTTATAAAGAGCATTCAAAATGTAGCTGTTGGGAAATTCGTGTGTTGCATCTCTACTTTAAGAATTTCTTTTTTNCGCTTATAAAGAGCATTCAAAATGTAGCTGTTGGGAAATTCGTGTGTTGCATCTCTACTTTAAGAATTTCTTTTTTACCTTTTATAAACCTGTGCACGAAAAAAAAAAATCAAGCAATGCATTACATACATCTTTCGATGATGTTAGCGTAACGGTAAGCTTGCGAACCTGAATTTTTATTTCCTGAAGAAATATTACTTTTCTGTTTGTCAAACTGAAAGCCATGCTTGGCAGGATATTGACACTGAACACCCTCAATTTTTTTTTAACTCACCTAATCACGAAAGTCAATCTGAGCTCTAGTGTTTTGGAGTACAAGTTGTCCCGAAATCTTGTCATGGCCGTTATGTAAATATT
The DNA here is from genome assembly GCA_002778355.1 of Clitarchus hookeri. Lineage (NCBI taxonomy): Eukaryota > Metazoa > Arthropoda > Insecta > Phasmatodea > Phasmatidae > Clitarchus > Clitarchus hookeri. The sequence continues at coordinate 3,523 of NQII01006460.1, read as the reverse complement.
GCAATTTCAAACAAAAAGAAAAAACTTCCCGCTTATTTTGTTTGTTCGTAAGTAGTATCCAATCATATGCGCCGTTTTTTCTTCACGTAATATACCGTTTGTCTTTTATTTAACGTTTGGCAATAATACACGAACTTGTCTCGATATACCGAAACGAAAATGACCGTGGGGAAAAAAAACACATATTTCTTCTTCGAAATTGTTTATGTTAAGATCACCTGACTTTTGCTTTGCCGGTTCCACCGCATCGCGCTCCATAAGAAGCAACACGTTGATAGCAAACGTAAAGTCAAAACGTAAACTCGAATGCTAAAGTTTTCAGTTGCGTAACGGCATTTAGCAAGCATGTTTCTTCCAGTATTTGTCACTATGATTGTAGCGCGGGCTTCAACAATGCTCGCATATTTAACTAGTCAACAAGATAAGAATAGAATATTGCATTGGAAAAAATGCGGCGGGGAATTCAGCGAANAGAGTTGAGCACGACCACAGATTGCAGTATCAGAGTTGAGCACGACCACAGATTGCAGTATCAGAGTTGAGCACGACCACAGATTGCAGTATCAGAGTTGAGCACGACCACAGATTGCAGTATCAGAGTTGAGCACGACCACAGATTGCAGTATCAGAGTTGAGCACGACCACAGATTGCAGTATCAGAGTTGAGCACGACCACAGATTGCAGTATCAGAGTTGAGCACGACCACAGATTGCAGTATCAGAGTTGAGCACGACCACAGATTGCAGTATCAGAGTTGAGCACGACCACAGATTGCAGTATCAGAGTTGAGCACGACCACAGATTGCAGTATCAGAGTTGAGCACGACCACAGATTGCAGTATCAGAGTTGAGCACGACCACAGATTGCAGTATCAGAGTTGAGCACGACCACAGATTGCAGTATCAGAGTTGAGCACGACCACAGATTGCAGTATCAGAGTTGAGCACGACCACAGATTGCAGTATCAGAGTTGAGCACGACCACAGATTGCAGTATCAGAGTTGAGCACGACCACAGATTGCAGTATCAGAGTTGAGCACGACCACAGATTGCAGTATCAGAGTTGAGCACGACCACAGATTGCAGTATCAGAGTTGAGCACGACCACAGATTGCAGTATCAGAGTTGAGCACGACCACAGATTGCAGTATCAGAGTTGAGCACGACCACAGATTGCAGTATCAGAGTTGAGCACGACCACAGATTGCAGTATCAGAGTTGAGCACGACCACAGATTGCAGTATCAGAGTTGAGCACGACCACAGATTGCAGTATCAGAGTTGAGCACGACCACAGATTGCAGTATCAGAGTTGAGCACGACCACAGATTGCAGTATCAGAGTTGAGCACGACCACAGATTGCAGTATCAGAGTTGAGCACGACCACAGATTGCAGTATCAGAGTTGAGCACGACCACAGATTGCAGTATCAGAGTTGAGCACGACCACAGATTGCAGTATCAGAGTTGAGCACGACCACAGATTGCAGTATCAGAGTTGAGCACGACCACAGATTGCAGTATCAGAGTTGAGCACGACCACAGATTGCAGTATCAGAGTTGAGCACGACCACAGATTGCAGTATCAGAGTTGAGCACGACCACAGATTGCAGTATCAGAGTTGAGCACGACCACAGATTGCAGTATCAGAGTTGAGCACGACCACAGATTGCAGTATCAGAGTTGAGCACGACCACAGATTGCAGTATCAGAGTTGAGCACGACCACAGATTGCAGTATCAGAGTTGAGCACGACCACAGATTGCAGTATCAGAGTTGAGCACGACCACAGATTGCAGTATCAGAGTTGAGCACGACCACAGATTGCAGTATCAGAGTTGAGCACGACCACAGATTGCAGTATCAGAGTTGAGCACGACCACAGATTGCAGTATCAGAGTTGAGCACGACCACAGATTGCAGTATCAGAGTTGAGCACGACCACAGATTGCAGTATCAGAGTTGAGCACGACCACAGATTGCAGTATCAGAGTTGAGCACGACCACAGATTGCAGTATCAGAGTTGAGCACGACCACAGATTGCAGTATCAGAGTTGAGCACGACCACAGATTGCAGTATCAGAGTTGAGCACGACCACAGATTGCAGTATCAGAGTTGAGCACGACCACAGATTGCAGTATCAGAGTTGAGCACGACCACAGATTGCAGTATCAGAGTTGAGCACGACCACAGATTGCAGTATCAGAGTTGAGCACGACCACAGATTGCAGTATCAGAGTTGAGCACGACCACAGATTGCAGTATCAGAGTTGAGCACGACCACAGATTGCAGTATCAGAGTTGAGCACGACCACAGATTGCAGTATCAGAGTTGAGCACGACCACAGATTGCAGTATCAGAGTTGAGCACGACCACAGATTGCAGTATCAGAGTTGAGCACGACCACAGATTGCAGTATCAGAGTTGAGCACGACCACAGATTGCAGTATCAGAGTTGAGCACGACCACAGATTGCAGTATCAGAGTTGAGCACGACCACAGATTGCAGTATCAGAGTTGAGCACGACCACAGATTGCAGTATCAGAGTTGAGCACGACCACAGATTGCAGTATCAGAGTTGAGCACGACCACAGATTGCAGTATCAGAGTTGAGCACGACCACAGATTGCAGTATCAGAGTTGAGCACGACCACAGATTGCAGTATCAGAGTTGAGCACGACCACAGATTGCAGTATCAGAGTTGAGCACGACCACAGATTGCAGTATCAGAGTTGAGCACGACCACAGATTGCAGTATCAGAGTTGAGCACGACCACAGATTGCAGTATCAGAGTTGAGCACGACCACAGATTGCAGTATCAGAGTTGAGCACGACCACAGATTGCAGTATCAGAGTTGAGCACGACCACAGATTGCAGTATCAGAGTTGAGCACGACCACAGATTGCAGTATCAGAGTTGAGCACGACCACAGATTGCAGTATCAGAGTTGAGCACGACCACAGATTGCAGTATCAGAGTTGAGCACGACCACAGATTGCAGTATCAGAGTTGAGCACGACCACAGATTGCAGTATCAGAGTTGAGCACGACCACAGATTGCAGTATCAGAGTTGAGCACGACCACAGATTGCAGTATCAGAGTTGAGCACGACCACAGATTGCAGTATCAGAGTTGAGCACGACCACAGATTGCAGTATCAGAGTTGAGCACGACCACAGATTGCAGTATCAGAGTTGAGCACGACCACAGATTGCAGTATCAGAGTTGAGCACGACCACAGATTGCAGTATCAGAGTTGAGCACGACCACAGATTGCAGTATCAGAGTTGAGCACGACCACAGATTGCAGTATCAGAGTTGAGCACGACCACAGATTGCAGTATCAGAGTTGAGCACGACCACAGATTGCAGTATCAGAGTTGAGCACGACCACAGATTGCAGTATCAGAGTTGAGCACGACCACAGATTGCAGTATTAGAGTTGAGCACGACCACAGATTGCAGTATCAGAGTTGAGCACGACCACATATTGCAGTATTAGAGTTGAGCACG
>NQII01006459.1:165265-189800 GCA_002778355.1 Clitarchus hookeri | reverse complement strand
ACTAAGTTACATAATTTTTATCTTTTGCATAGAAGGGAATTGTTTTTGACACACTAATAGGTTTTTGAGTGATGTGGATATTTCGAGAAGTTATCATTGAACATTGAGCTTACAAATTACATGCAATAATTAAGATGTTTAGATCACTACTCTCAGTGTGACAATAGTATATTATACTTTTTGCATTCCTGAAATGCTTATAGGGCATTTTTAGGTATTTCCATCTTCATTATAGCAATACCGTAATTGATGTAACTGACCATAAAAGGTATTACAGAGATGAAATGCTCGTAGGGATCACGTGTGTGGTATTTTCAAATTTTACATGAAGGGTTAGGAACAAGTCTAACTGCATGATAGTATGAACAAGATGAAAAATGTTTTTGTATGTAGGCAAAATGCCAAAGGTTAATATTTTTTATACTTTTTAACATGCATGTTGCATTGACAATGACTCATTTCTCCAGCAGACCATAGTCATTACTTATCTGGAAGTTTAATGTTTATAAGAACGTTAATTCCACTATTAAAATAAAAGGAGTGCAGATGAGAACAACAAGTTTATTTTCCACCTGCGCCATCTTGGCGAACACTGAGTGACGTCATAAAACAAAACGCCAACACTAGCAACTATCAATACAATTAAAAGTACTAACATTAAACACACGTGTTTAAAAATGTTTATCAATAAAAATGTTTGAGATTACGATGTGGTTTGTAGGCTGTGTTGGAAGAAATGTATGAGAAGCAGTCATTACTGGACAGCACCAAGTCACAGGTCACAGACCTTCTGAAGAGACGAGTAGGAGCTGCAGGGTCAGACACATTGCATGACGAGCTCGTTGATGTTGTGGAGCGATGGAAGAGCCTTGGTGACTGTTGCAAAGACAGGTGAGGCCCTGGGATGTGTAATGTGTGTTTTGTTCTTAGTAAGTTTATAGTAATAAATTATAAATTCCACTTTACAAATTTTTTGAACTTTTGTGTAAGAGATTGTATTTTTTCTTCAGGATAAAATTCATGGAGGACCTGAAAGACTTCCTTGACACTCATGAACATTTGTCAAACTGGTTGAGCGCCAAGGACCGTATGATGACTGTGCTTGGACCAATTTCATCTGATTCTCGCATGGTGCAAAGTCAAGTACAGCAAGTTCAAGTAAGTTGAACTGTTGATTTTCAGTTTTCGTATTACAAAACCCCTAACGTCATACTATTCGTTTGGTGAACAGTAGGGTAATGCTTCTAAGTGACTTACAAATCATTTGATGTGAAATAAGTTTTTTAATTTTGGTGTAAATATATAAATATATTGCCATTTTATTGCTGCTGTTGGTTTTATGGAATTAGTCAAATCTTGATAAAGCAACCCTGGTAATAACTATTCTAGTTTGGGGCACCGTGAAAAATTTGGTTAAAAAATTAACAAATTTGAAGGAAATAGGTTGAAAGATAGTTTGTTGCATTTATTTTGGTTTCTAATCATCAGGATTCTCTTGGCGATTCTTCGCCACTGCTCTAAGACTCAAAGCAGGAACAATCTAAAAATAGACGCCTTTCACTTTAACAACTGTCAGCCCCTTCCATCAAGGTCACCAATTTTTACCCATGTGTGCCTGCCGCGCCTGCCATTATTCAAATTACATTCCAGAGTTGCTTAGCCAGAGATCGCCCTTTGTGAGGCCAGTCTGCATAATAATAAAAACATTGGACTGAACTGCTGAAAGGAGAAATAAAGACTATCTTTCTTTGACACTGCAGTAAACAATTTAATTGAAAGTTCATATCCAGATACAGTTTTTAAATTTTTTTTTCCCCATATGTGAAGCTTATTAGGATAACAGGCAAGGAAAAACTTTGTGTGGTGTTGCAAATAAAGCATTATACACCAATTTTTTAAAAGTTGTTTTCCAACAGTTTGGTACGAGGAAACCAATATTCCAAGCTTATATAGTCGCAAACGTGCTGCTAAACGTCTTTCATTTATAAGAGAAAGGGAAAGTTGAAAAAATTTGCATGACACAACAAGAGGGGTTGGGACTTCAAAATGACATGAGCAAACAGTACCATCAAAATTAGCATAAAAACTGTGCCTAAAAAAAATGTTTTGCCTACAGTTTGCTAGAAAATATAATGTTATTCATTTGCAAAATAATATTTTAAAATATAGACGTGTTCTAGTAACAGTTATTCCTCAGAACTGCAGATATGAACACACATTACCATCAAAATTAACATTAAAACTGAGCAGCGAATCTGACTATGATGCTGCACCTGATGTAACGGTTTGTTTAAAGTTTGCGAGGAACTAAGGCATATTTTTAATGAAAGCATGTTCTGGTTAAAATTATTCCTCAGAACTACAGAAATAACACAGATTACCATCGAAACACAAATTATTTTCATTGCAAAATGTAAGTATTGCGGTCAAGTAATTTTTCTGCTAGTTATCCAATGCTAGATATCCAATGCACACATTTTTATATTATCACCGTTTGGCTTTTTTTTATTTTATGCCAAGCACTGTATAATGACATCAGTTAACTTAATTCAGTACTCATGTTGGCTATTATAACCGGGACTCTGTTTATTTTGTTTACTGGAAAAGGGGGCTGTAGTTTGCCTTCCATAAGTTTGCATTGCTTTGTGGTTCATCTTATAAAAACAATAACGTGTGTCACTTGGAATTGCATTTAGTTTTGATGGAACAGTGGAAAACTTTGTACGGAAAAAACATTTAACTTATAAAAACTTTGAAAGTTTAAACTTTACTAAAAGAAAGAATAAAATGTGATAAATATTTCACTGTGGATACAAATGTGAGTAATACACACACTAAATTTTTAACCAAGTGCACCTCATACTTCTATTTTCTATAAAATAAAATGTTATTGTATTTTATGAAAATTTTTGTTTTGGTGAAACAAACTTTAAGCTATCTGCATTTAATTTGGGAGAAAAGTGTATTGAGAGTATTTGTGGTGTTTTTATATCTATTACATTACTTTACTGTTAAAACTACTTGCTGCAATAGGTTCTTCGAGAAGAGTTCCGCACGCAGCAGCCACAGTTGCAGCACTACACCGAGGTCGGGGAAGCAGTACTCGGGAAGGTGGACGAGAGGTCGCCGGACGGCCAGAAGGTGGCAGCTAAGCTGTCGAGTGTCCTCCAGCGGTGGGCAGACCTGCTAGGCAAGCTTGAGGAGCGGGCACTCAGTCTAGGGGCTGCCGCTGATACCAGCAGAGAGTTTGATGCCGGCCTGAACAGACTCAGAGATGCCCTGCAAGGAATATCTGACAACCTGGATGACTTGCCTCTCGACAAGGACCCTGAGGAACAACTGAGGAAGGTGGAGGTACGTGTTGCTAAAATACTCACTTTACTGGTTAGATTGTTGCATACATGAATATATGCATGTGCAGTGGTAAGTCAATCCAATATAGTAATGTTATGGATTCTTTTAAGGCATATTTTTTATTGCTTCACTAATTTTATTAGTTATAATTAATTTTTTTCAAAAATGTAGTAAAGTTTTAAACTGCATACTTTCTGACATACAGTGTTTAAATGTTTGCATATTTTTTAGATATTTTATTTAAAAAAGGAAATAAATGTTATCTAATTTTTTTAAAAATACAGAATTACAATTTGTGAAACAATCAGGAAATGTCCAGATTTCGGCTACTGTAGGATGATAGCAATTTTTTCTTCAGAAATGTTGAGTTACCATATTTGAAGATATAACATTGTAGAAACAGATAGTGAACAATTTTGTTTTCTTGATAATGCACATTGCTTACTTTATTTTTATAATTTACATGGTCTGCTTTTTCAATTATTGTTTCCATTGTTAGTATTATATATTGTGTTCTAACTACAGTTGATACCTCTTTTATAAGAATTGACTGTAGTTGTTGTGATATTTGTGTAGAATTTCAAATATGTATGGTACTCCAAAAGTCATGGTAAATGTGAAGGGAATGAAGTTTGAACTAGGTGAAATGAATTTCCTTGCCTACGTAAGAACATAAGTTTTCAAACCTGTTTTGTCTGTAACAACCATGGTCATATGTTTTAGTGCTGAATATGTAGTTAATGTCTTTCAATTGTTACTCAATTTATTGAAAACTTTTTTTCTCAGCTCAGTAATTGTTTTTAGAACTTGTGATTTTTTAAAAAAAGTTTATGTAACTGCTTGATGTTCAGTTACTAATTTTTTAGTTGCTATTCAGAATCTAAAATAAAAATTGTGTCCATTTTTGCCAGTGGCGGGTTTTCATGAATGTTTATTATATTGTTTATCCATCATTTTGCATTTCAGTTTTGATCCTGTAATACAAGATCCCCTATAAATCTACATTTTCAAATACCCGTACTAAGAAACATGGTACCTGTTGAAGAAAATGTTGTCTTTTGTCAAGTATTCACTGAAGTGTTAATTTCATTAAAGTAGTATTCATTCAGCTATCAGGAAGAAATCTCATTCTCTATAAAAGTCCTGTTTAGGGGGAGAGTGTGACGCCATCTTGGATTTATATATTTTTTGCCATTGCTTATTTTAGAAATTTAGTTTTTGGAAATGTGACTATGCTAGAGCATAAAACATAGTTTATTAAATTTTAGACACAACTATCTTTTAACTTCTTGTACTACGACTACTGTAGCGATAGTTCTCGGAAGGTAATCAACAGTTAATTCCTATTTATTCTACATGGTAAACAAATATTGGAAGACTATTGATATTACAGCTATTTATTCATCTGATTGATATACTATACTTAGTCAAAGAGGAAATTTCAATAATTAATGCTGAATACATTTTATGGCTCCAAAACTAGTAAAACCACAATGATTTCGCTTTCTCCCCCTTACTTTGTCGTGGTATGAGAGAGAAAGCAATTGCAAACCAGACTTCAAAGAAGTGTCCAATGTGAATTGTTTTAAGCCTGGAAGTTACACTGGGCAACCACTTGTGTCGTCTTAAATTTTCTTTTCTTGTGGTGTCTCAGAATTTGGAGCGTCAGCTGGAAGGCCAGCGTCCGCTGCTCGCAGACGCAGAGGCAGCAGGTGAGCAGCTATGTGAAGTGCTCAGTGACCCGGCATCACGCTCGGAGATACAGGCGAAGTTGGCATCTGTTGTAAGGCAGTACAACCACCTTCAGAAGAAACTTGATCACCGCAAGGCTGAAATAGAAAACTCTCTCAGGTTTGTGAGGCAAAATTCATGAATCATGGTACGGTAAAGTTTCAATATAAAAAACATTACTGGTCCAAAATTTTTGCAAGTTTGTTTATATTGAAGTCCTTAATACTGAAATACCGTCAAAATTTGTTGCAGACAAAAGAAAACATAACCTCAAGTGCAGCATTACTTAAAAAAAATACGTTTGACCTAAAAGCACACGCTTTGAACAACTATCAACAATTTTATTAAAGGAAAACAATTTTCTTATAAAATATTATATTAACATACCATTTTTCTTCACATTTTTGAAAAGAAACCTTCAGTTACTTTTTGCTTTTTAAAATTATTGTTCTTGTATGTTACAACATCCTTTTCGATATCTTGTAGCCTAGTCATGTGCTGAGAAAACCCATCACATATGACAAAAAGCTGCTGTATGACTGAAAGTGCACTCTTAACTTCATTTCTGCCTAGACAGGTCAGTTCTTGTTCTTCTTTTTCGTGCTACTCTTCAGTAAAGTCCATTTCATGAGATGTAGCCGGTTCTTCTGAATGTGGTGGGCAAGTAGAAAGATTGTCATCAACAGATGTAAAATCTTCAAAAGAAGATTCTCCCACTGTCATTTTGCTTGTGACCTGTAACCATTGTCTCTCACACTCCTGCCAGTCCTCTTCACCATCACTGGTACTAGCATCCACATTATTTCCAGAAGGAAAACCTGCTTTTGTGAAGCAATTGGCAATGGCACTGGATGAAATCATATTCCATGACGGGCATAATCGATGCATTGCATGCAGTACATTCCACTTCAGCAACACCTGACCTACTTGCATTGTCCATTTTCCAATTTTAAAAAAATATTGCTATTTTGCTTAAGTAACAAGAGACAATACAGTACGTCAAGAAAATAAAACTACAGTTTCTAGATTAGACATCCCCTCACACCCCAGGTGAAGGAGTGATTCACAGTCGCTTCTCTTGTGTTGCTGCCTGATTTATTTATTAAAAACCTTCCACCGCGTTGTTATTTTCGCCGGTCATCAGGTACTGGACGAGTTGTTTTCTGTAGTGGTGCTTTACTTATGCGATCACACCTTGATCCATAGACTGAAGTGCAGTGTGTCTGTCGAGAAAAAATAGAATTTTAAGATTTTTTTTTAGTAACTATTGGAATGTGGGTTTGGTATTCAGTGTAATACCATATTTACTTGCATACAGATTACATATTTTGATGATAATATGCAAGTCAGATGTTAAAATTTTATATTTTTTATTGTGGGTCTTAGTATGTATGTAAATAACTAACATGTGTTGGTTTCTCAAACCCATTTGAGCATTAGGTGACTTTAACCAGTTTTGAAAAATGATGAAGTCATCCAAGAATTTGACCCGCCACGAGCGACTTCATTCTCTCATCTAGCCTAACCACAGCGGCAGCCCCCTCCTAAAAAAAGCCGTTACGCCGTACACGCCACAGGGCGCCTTCTAAACCAGAGTGGTTTGCTTGGCTGTAGCCGCTTGCGCTGCAACCCGCTTCACATCACGTCGCCGTTCTAGTATAGTCACGTTGTGGGTGTATCTAGAAGTCAAAGCTGAATCATATTATATTAATGTTTTTTCCCACCCAATTGCACCACATTGTGTCAATAGGACAGTCTTCTCAAGAGTTTCATGAACAATGAGTGTCCTTTCCGATGGCAACAGAGGTGATTCACAGTCGTTTATCTTGAGCTGCTGCCTGCGGCCCGGGGCATTCAGCTAGAGGGGTGAAAAATCTAATAATAGATAAGATGACGTCAGTGAAAAATATTTCTGGTTTAGTTTGAAATATAGATTTATCAAAGTCAAATACTGGTGCAACCCAAATGTGAGATTCCACTGTATTTAGGCTGAAAAATACAGCCAAGACCCTTACACAAGGGCTACCTGTCTGCAGGTAAATACGGTACCCGGTACCACTGTAATCAGATTATTTTTGTGCATTTAGTACCCCCAGCTTTGTGAATGTTACAGACTCTAATTGTGTATGTTTCTTATTAGAGATGGAAGGCAATTTGAAGCTTCTTGTGCCAAAACTCTTGGCTGGTTGGCTGATGAAATTAATGGGATGTCAGAACGTCTTCTTGTCTCTGCTGATAGAGACATACTTCAGCAGCAGTTAGACCACCATGAGGTGAGTTTCTGATTTTAATTTCTTCATTCTCCAAATGTTTGTTATGTATTGCTATTGTGAGAGAAAAAAAAATAGGTGGAAGTTTGAATGATATAAATAACACAGTAAAAACAACTTATTCATGCCCTGAAATACTTTGCGTCCAGAACTATTTAGAAAGTATGTTTGTAACCTTTTTAAAACAAATGTGGCAGCAAAAAATCTGCTGCACTGTCAAACTAAAGTCATGTGCTAAGGTTTTTCTTTTCAAAGTGGCAGGATGTTTAAATGTATGATTTTGGTGGTTTTAAAATCCTAATGTGATAGTTTGATAATCAGAAATGCAATTCACTTTTTCTGCTTTATGTAGGTCTCCAAGAAATGTTAAATTTTGTAATATGAAATTTGATGTATTGGGTAATATTCATATTTATAGCTTTACCCAGAATGGGAAAGCTGTATCTCGGATGCTGCTGTTTCTTTTGCATCATAAATACCGTGGTCCTATTTGTAAATATAATAGTTGATTTTATTTTATAAATAAATATTTTCTTTAACAATTTTATTATTTTACAGCCTGTTTACAAGGAGGTGATGAGCAAAGAGCACGAGGTGATAATGTTATTGAACAAAGGTCGTGATATGCTGTCCCGTTCAACCAATCAACGCACAGATACTCGTAACTTGCAACGTGACCTGGACAAAATACAGCAGCATTGGGACAGGTTAAGGAAAGACACCTTGGACCGTCACACTCGTTTGCAGACTTGCATGGTATGTATTGCACTTTCCTCATGTGAAATTATATAATGTAGACATTTATTTTGGGAAATTCTCTCTTGTTGCCTTGTACCTCATTTCTGCAAGAAACCCTTGATTCGTAGTTGTTTTTAGTTTTTTTTTTGCTTGTAATTTGTTTTTTCCCAGCTACGAAAACTTTACCTTTGAATTCATAAAATTCACACACACATTTTTTGTATATTATTACCATAGAACCGTTATTGACCACATTCATATCGTCAGTCTTTCGATAACAACTGGTTTTTGAGGAACTGTGAAAAATAATTAAAAATTAAGGGAAATCAGTTGGAAAATAAATTTGTTGCACATTTTTTTTGGTCACTACATGTCCAGTTTGTCTTGGCGAGTGCTGTATTAAACATAACGCATATCTAAAAAATTGATACTACATTACGAGGCTGCCAATGCTAGCCCATACCCAGTGACTCCACCTCTCTGCCAACCTTTCACCCGTCTAGCGGTCCAGTGTTTTTACGCATTACTATAGTCGTGTTTGCCCTGCCATTGTGCGGCTTTCATTCTGTTGCCATGGCACTGTTTGTGTTATTGTTACTTTGTTTTTTATTACTTTTTGTTGACGACTATTGCTTAGATTCTAAGATTATAACATTTTTGGCTTGATTTTGTGGTTTTGTGAATGGTTGCTGACAACCCACTCCTTTTATACGGACTTGCAATTTCTTTAAAATGAGTGGAATTCGAGAAGAGACAACTTGTCTCACTATATGGAGACTGTTTACGGTAATGTGGAGTGGAGAGATTTGGGCAGCTCTTATCATTGAGGCCTTTACCAATGAGGGTCAAGTGAGGTAAGTATGAATCAACTCCGGAATGCAAGGGTGGGGGAAGTGGAATATTCCTGAGAAAACCAGCCGACCAGTGGTATCATCCTACACGATTCCCATGTGCGAAAATCCGGGAACGACCCTGCTGGGAATTGAACTTGGTTTACCTAGGTGGGAGGTGAGTAGTCTGACTAGTACCCCACCGCGGTCCCATGTTTATGGTAAAGTAAGCAGTCTGAAATCCCTTTACAATTTATTTTTTCTTCCGTGTGTATATTCTACGATCTTAGGTCAGTACAATTTACATGCAATTTCATTCAATGTTCATGTCAACCACACAAGTCTTCTGTTTTTTAGTCAAATAAAAAAGCACCATGTATAATCGCTTATGGTGAACAGCGTAAACAATAACACTTTGTTTAAAAGCAAACAAATAGTGTATACACTACTTAAAAATTACAAAAATATTTTTAACTTGAAGTGTTTTGAAGCAATGTGTGAATTTGGTTTCGGTAGAGTAATGCAAAAATCACATTTTTCCACAATGTTAAGATGGTAACAATAGGTGCAGATGTATCAAAATGTCCACAACAGTGGTGTATGCATTTGTGTACGTACAAATATTTAATACTGGACATGCAAGCAATCCATGGTAGTGGTTTTGTGTGTCTGGAGAACAGTATTGGTCACGTGCACTGTCAGCTGTTTGAGAGAATACTTGGGAGAGGGGAGGCAATCAGTCCATAAGTGTGGTCTGTAGGCATCTGGCAGGTTATTGATCGTGCGTGCTGTTTGCTACCGGTGGCCATCCTCCTCTCCTCTCCGTTGCCCAGCACATTGTGTGTGCTGTTTGCGACTGGTGGCCATCCTCCCGTCCTCTCCCTTGCCCAGCACGTGTGAAGCAACTCATATCTCCAGTATGTTAGCAACGTTACTTCAAGACAATCAAATTTTGTCGACCCCTTCTTTACATACAAGTGAACACTGACTTCATGCAAAAAATGGCAAATTTTCATGTATAGGGGTTTGGTGGGAGTCTACATTGGTTTAAAATTTCCCTTATATAGCAACCGACCTTTCCTAGTGACCTTATTTCTGGAAACTGTGCGGGGTCATTTCAGTAAGTTTCTCCTTTACTATAGTTGTAAAAATATTTAAATATTTTTGTTCTAAATATTTTTAAATCTTCGATGAATGACTGTAGTAAGACTATTGCTTTATATAGATTCTGATCTTTGCAGTAATTTTTCCGTACACACACGTGCACGTGAATGCACACACACACACACACACAAATTTCAATGAAGCATGTTGTAAAATTTCTGAAATGATTGAAGGAAACTTGACATGTGTAAATAAGTTTTGAAAATTGTTTGATGCTCTTAACAGATCTTGCAGACTTGTTGCTAAGGGTCTCAGATTTATGGACACTGATGTGTGTATGGTAATCGTAGAGAAAAAGGTCATGCGTATTTTGTATGTTATGGTTAATTTTTAATTTTTTTAAAATAAGTTATTGGTCTAATATGATGTGTTTTGTACTGCATTTGTTTTTAATTATACAATGTAACAAAATTTAAATGTTTTAATATCAGAACTATAGTTCATTTTTTGTCTCTTTCAAGAAGCACATTTTCAAAGAACTATTGACAATACGCAGTTTTTTTTGGTTACATTTAAAGATACTGTTTATTTTTATTGTATTTACAGACTTTAACAGAGGGGGGAAAAAAATTGGTATTGCTGAAACTTGTTGAATGGTAGTGGCAAAGATAATAATATGTAGGCGGACTGTTTAAAAATAAGACGGAATATGTCAACCAAAGCAATGTCAATTTTTTAACACTTCCTTTTATTGAGCACATGAATTATAACATAGGTTCTTACACTCTGGGAAAAAGAAATAGTGTGGTGTATACTGTGAATGTAATATTTTATTTATTTATTTTCTAGGAGCACTGTCGGAAGTTCTACCGTGCTCAGGATACGTTTCTTCCTTGGCTTGCTCAGGCTGAGAACAAATTAGAAACATTGCAACCTGCTAGCTTTAAACGAAAGGATATAGAACGGCAGTTGAGAGAATTGGCAACATTCCGCAATGAGGTGTGGAAGCGTTCAGGTGAATACGAGAACAACCGAATGCTGGGTGATACGTTTGTTGGTGCGTGCGACATCGACAAGGAAGTTGTGAAGGGCGAGTTACTACACATGAAGCAGCGGTGGGACAAGCTGAACAATGGTAAACATTTTCTGCATGAATACCGTTATCGTATTCACTCGCATAATGTCAGCTTATATTTAACAAAATTTTTGTTATAAAAAAAATGGAGTGCAGACATAACGAATGAAGTCAGAAATTATTATTTTTTAATTCATCCTAATGTTATTTATGTTACTATGATGATGATTATGATAGAATATAGTGTAAAAACATTAAGTGTGGCTATGTTTTGCCCATGACTAACTTGGCTTGTGTGCGGCTGCACCATGCCGCTGTGTGTATGCTAGCAGTGTCGGCCTTAGCTGCCTGGCGCACAGAACTGGCATCCATAAAATAACTTCTCAGCCAGCAACAGTGCAGTGACGTCGCCATGTCTGCATCTCATCCATTATTCTAACTACAACTCACTTCTCCCCTAGCAGACTTTGAGAACTCAATGTTTAGAAATGTTGGAAATTCTGTGGCAGTGTGCTGAAACGAACCATCTCCTGTAAATGTATTCATTTTTTTGTCTGCCCAGCACATCCCAAAGAGGTCGAAAGATTTTCAATGACTGTTGTTCCCTTTCGAACACAAAAGGAAGTAATGAATGGTATCCCTTTTGTCCCTTTGATTACTGTACAGCCTACTCACTCCCACCATTGACCAATGGGACCAGCATTCCTGGAAACAAAGTGAAGTTTGTGTGTGCCGATGTTTTAGTCTTCGGCCCATCAAAATATATCATGTTGCTTGCTGTACCATAGTTTTTTCTGTGTGTAAAGCCGACAAGAGGTATTTGTGTTAGTGTCTTGTGAAGCAGACAAGTAGCATTTATCNTTTGTGTTAGTGTCTTGTGAAGCAGACGAGTAGCATTTATTTACGTTAACGTCTTGGTTGAAATGAAGCTATGAACTTTAAGCCGAAACAATAATATTTAACCTTTACGTAATTAAGGAAGTAACAATATCTGTGTGGCTTCTACGATTATACCAATAAGAAATATCATGAAAAATAATTCGCTACCTGTATTGAAAATAACATTCCACGTAGTAAAATTGTGTGTATAAATAACGTAAAAATATTATAACCGTGTGGAAATCTGTAATTATGTAATTCTTTAATAATCTTGTAATTCTTTAATGTAAAATTTTTTTGTGCGCTGAAATTTTATTTGCTAATATTGAGAGCAGTGTCCATTGGCCTTTTGTTTTATTACCTTGGTCTTAAGAGGGGTCACGTGCTACCCCTCCACTGAGGCAACCGCCATTTTGTGATGTCAGTTCCCCTCCCCAGCTGGGCGGTTATATAAGTTGGTCGCAGGCAGGGCAGAGCAGAGAANACCATTTTGTGATGTCAGTTCCCCTCCCCAGCTGGGCGGTTATATAAGTTGGTCGCAGGCAGGGCAGAGCAGAGAATGCGACAAGGAACCTTTCCTGTGGTGGAAGTCCACCGTCCACATGCTCGGGGGGCCGAAATACGCTCAATGCAGCTACCGCTAACCCATCTTTCTTGCACGGAGGCCAAAATACGCTCAGTGGCAACAGAGGATTCCTACCTTCCTGTACACCTTGTTTTTATTTTTGGTGTAGTAATGTCGCAGTAAATTTTCACATTGTCACGAAAAGTACACTTTTTTTTAAGTAAAGTTATATTTAATTGTTTTAATCATTAATTTTTTATTAAAATAAAATTTGTGTGTTTATTCTTGGTGCAGCTGTATAAGTGATATTGTTTATATTTTAATTCTCTAATGGGTTTATTTTGTAGATGTTTTGGANATTCTTGGTGCAGCTGTATAAGTGATATTGTTTATATTTTAATTCTCTAATGGGTTTATTTTGTAGATGTTTTGGAGAGAACACAGTCTTTGGAAGATACAGCCCGTCGTCTTGCAGATTTCTCAGAGAATTTAAGAGACTTGCAGCACACACTTCAACGCTGTGAGGATAAACTATCCTCCCATGATGCACTTGGAGGTGCTGCTAAAGATCCCAAGCTGCTTGATCGAATTAAGGTTAGCAAATGTTACAAAAATACAAATTAGTTTTTTTATTGCTGTATTATTTTTGTAATGTTGGTGTAACTGACATTTGTGTAATTTCAGAACTTGAGAGAAGAGACAGCTGCTTTGAAGAAGCCTTTGCAGTCTGTGCGGCAGTTGGCAGGTGATCTGGTGAACGAAGCTGGAGAACATGGTGTTGATGCTGGACATCTTCAGGATGATGTGGAGACGATAGCTGATCGTCTGGACGATTTGCAAGCTAAGCTAGATGACCGTTGCAGCGAGTTGCAATCTGCAGCCACAGCTGTCACACAATTCAATGTAGGTTTTTTTTTAACTGTAGATACTGGCATGA
Organism: Clitarchus hookeri; assembly: GCA_002778355.1. Classification (NCBI taxonomy): domain Eukaryota; kingdom Metazoa; phylum Arthropoda; class Insecta; order Phasmatodea; family Phasmatidae; genus Clitarchus; species Clitarchus hookeri. Next base: position 176,317 of record NQII01006459.1, on the reverse strand, counting down.
GATACTTTGTTAGTCTCATTTGAATGATTCTGAAGAGTAAGTTTGACCTTATATCTCGCCAAGTGCTGTATTTGTATAGTGATTTTTTTTTTTCTGCAGGATCAAATCAAGTCTTTGACACATGATCTCTCTGATCTTGAGAATGAACTGGACTCTATGAAACCAGCAGGACGTGACTTCAAAACTGTAAGAGGGCAGCTAGATGAAACATCAAAACTTATTAAGAAGGTATGTGAATTTCTATAAAAATAACTAATCTCTACAGAAATAAAATTTTCAATGATTGCTATTATGTCTTCCATTCAATTTTTTTAAATATGCATTTGCTATTGTGTCTTGTGTTAAATGCAGTTTTACATTATAAATAAAGCTTTTCATCCTATTTCTGTATTTTATGTACAAAAGCATGACCCAGGCACAAAATGTCAATCATTGCTGCCAAATGCAAAACACAGAACTTGTTTGCAGGTTTTTTTATCTTGCTGCGATCTACTTGGAGACACTGTAAGCTTTGAGTTACAGTGGAGTCTGTACTAGAATTTAATGGAGGTTTTTAGTCTACTTTTTCATTTACAGCAGTATTTTGGTATGTTGGAAGGCTTCATTATAGTACAGTGAATTGTGAATTCTCCATCCATCGTTTCTCAGGGGACTGACAAAAAATTTCAATACATGTGAACTTTCAATGAATGTGGGCTTGAAATGCAGATAAATAAAAATCGGGACCACAGAATATGCTGAATATGTTCCATGGATGCGGACTTTCGATCCATCTGGGCTCAATAGATAAGGTTCCCATGTGTTCTATTGTGCCGTTGTAGCTGCTGTCAGAGATGATATAATATCAGAACCAGCAATGGTTTACTGCAAGCCATTTTGCAAATCAACGCNATTGTAGCTGCTGTCAGAGATGATATAATATCAGAACCAGCAATGGTTTACTGCAAGCCATTTTGCAAATCAACGCCTACCCCATGATGAGACTTGCAGAAGTTCAGAGAGAGAACTCCACCATATGTAACAGCAGTGATTAGAAAAAAACATTTTCATAGTGTTATAAAACCTTTAAAATACTTATTCGAAATGCAAATTTGTAGATGCTTGAATATATTTCATTAACTGTTGTTACTAGGTACAGCAGTAATTGGAAAGAAAAACAAAAACAGTAATGCAAATAAAAAAAATGTTTTTGTATTTAAAAAATTTTATATTGTAGTTGTTGGTTTGTTTTTATTTCTAAAACGGTTTTCCATTAAATGTTTAATACCACTCATAAACTGCCCTATCGAGAGTAATTAATAGTTCACATTTTTTGTGATACAGACACTGATTCATAGTATAAACATTTAGGGCCTTATTCATAGTTGTTTTTAGTCTTGACTATGGAAAGATCATTCTCCAACCATATATAGAGAGCCATATTATTGCTAATCCGGGGATCATCTTACTTTAGTATGGACTAACTTTTAGTTCGGACTTAAGATAGGACTAATGATGTATTAAAGTCTAAACAAAAGTGGCGTACTACGTCAGTGAAAACTATATAAAGTTTACGAAACACAAAAAAATACATTTAGGACCAATTCTGTCAATCTGTTGAAGCAAAAATATGCCAATTTAATGTATGAAATGATCCGTGATTAACATTTCAAAGGAAATATATTCATAATATCTCANAGCAAAAATATGCCAATTTAATGTATGAAATGATCCGTGATTAACATTTCAAAGGAAATATATTCATAATATCTCAGTGTTAAGCTATAGTGAAGCCTTTCAAATTTCTGTGTTTATTGAATGCCTTCTCTGAAAACAGATTTTTACCAGACATTAAATTAATACTTTCAAACAGAATTTTAGTACAAATTCTACTTTAAGTGCATANGGTTTGTGTGTATTAAACATTGCCCTAGCACTTATAGGAGCTGAGCATTAATGGTATTAGTGAATCCAGTCAGGAAAAAAGTTTCCTGCCAGCCTTCTCTTATGGAATACGCTGCCAACAAAATCATGTACGAAAGAGTGGTATAAAATTAAATGATCAACAAAAAAGTGAGATGTAGCATATATCTATCTTTAATAAGTAGTAAGAAGCTTATATATATTAAAGGAAATATATTATATTATGTTATATTAAAGGAAATAATTTTGTTAACATGTGTATTTCCATTGAAGCAAATAGTCATCATAAAAAAATTGAACGAACAAGTGAGATTTGTACATTTGAACTCGCAGTTCACATTTTCAAAGCAATAATCTTATCCACTACTCTACACAGTCGTATACACGTTTGAGTTAAAAGGCTGTTCACATTTAATCAAGCACTTTAGAAATCAACCTTCGAAAAATGCCACTGTCTTTACCTACGGGTATTTTAACGAACACACTGAGGGGCATGTACCCAGTAAAGTTGGTTACGAAGGAGGGAAAGTAGTTCCATAACTGAACATTTAATTACAATTGTTAACATTTCTGAATACCAAAAAACCATTTGTTTAGTTTTGTTTTTTAAAACCATGTAAGTGTACTGATCAGCAAATTTGTAAATTATTTACTTTCATAATAATTTTGCAGTTTCACTTAAGGTGGCTGCCTGGGTAGGCCGCTGAACGGTGTGCAGAGCTCCAGCAGAAAACATTTTATTAAAAAACTGTCCAACGTGTCTGAGCGAGGTCTGTTTACGAGTAGCATTTAAGAAACATTACGCATCTGAATAAGTTTTTCAGTTTCTCCATTTCTCTCTAAAGCATGTTTTTGTGATTGTGAAAATGTCTCAAACGGGTGTTTTCACAGACATTTTTGGTATGAACATTCCGGTACGAAACACTAAAAAATGTAATAGGAACGTGTATCAAACCTTTATTATTATTATTTTTACTATTATGTCATAAAATGGTAAGGGTCTGCTGAAAGTCTCATTGAGGCACCGTATCTATGGCAAGACTGCACAATAGTTTATTGCTTTGCGCATAGAGGAGATGAGAGAGTTGATGCACATGTCTCTGTCACCTATAGCGCTCCCTCGCTTTTATGCCTCAGACGTGCAAAATTCCTTGAATCAGGCGGCCACCTTAACCGACACATGAATAAAGTGATGAAGCCCATCCAAATGTTCATTTTACATATGGTGGAACAAAACACTATGTGCATACAAGTAGATATTAAGCAGGGCTTTTGAAAGTGCTAAGTTTATCATGAACCGCCTGTAACAAATTAAATATTACTGACTAGTAAATCACAGATGAAACATTGAATAAGAAGCAATCTATGGGAAATTTAGTCTTTAGGTAAAGAAACAAGCTCTGTTTGATTTGATTGAAGGTACTTTTAATGTGTTTTTTCTCAAATGTGACTTTTCTTTTGTAGTGAAGCTTTTATTTGAGATTAGAATCTGCAATGTTCATGCGTAGAACACCTGGCAACAGTGTGCTTTGACAATCCCTCAAATAAATTTAGTCCTACTCTAGTCAGAGATTATGAATATGAGATAGTTAGTCCACACTTTAACCAGCCTAACCTCAGACCAACTCTGAGGAAGATGATCTCTATATGATCCTTGGTCTATGAATAGGGCACTAAATTTTCAGTCATATTGTGCCACTGCACAAATAACACTAAGCCAAACATATTTGAACAACTATGTATTTGACAGTAAAAATTACAAAATTTGCAGCATTTCTCCTTAAAGGACACTACTGCTATTAATTAATATCCTTATAACAATTATTTTAAAAACTCTACAATTCTCTAATATTACTAAAACACAGTATCGTATTAATTGCACCATCAGTAAGGTACTTTCGTATTAAAAAATTCTAAAATTGTGATTGATTAGTACGATCAATTATTTGCATTCTAAACAAGAATCACATAAAGACAATACAATTCTTATAACCTAGTTTCACAGAGAGTGCACCACTGTGCCGAATGTGACGGCAAAAAAAAGTCTTAGCACGACGATCGCTAGCATCACAATATTGCATTTCAATGTGTGTTTAAGTTATTGAAGTATTTTGTCTAAATGTGACCTATTTTGACAGATTGGCAAAGCAGCAGACGATGTGGCCAATACAGTATCTGCAGGAGAACGCCTCGTGGACAGCGGATTTGCTTCTGACATATCTGCCACGAGAGAGCAGGTGGAATTATTAAGGAGACAGCTTGCTCGCCTGGATGAACGTGCTAAATCAAGGGAGGATGAACTTGACTCAACTTTGTCTCGCTTGGAGAACTTCTACCAGATTCACACAGCTGTCATTGAAGACATTGCTGAGGTTTGTTAATTGTTAAATGTGAGATTTTAAGAGAGCATTTTTTAGTTATTTCTTAATTTCTGAAATTAACTATTTGGTATTACATTTTAGGGTTCAAGCTTCAGGTTTGATGAAAATGTAAATTGCAGAACATTAAAGGTTATTTGTAAATTAAAACCTTCAAATGTTGCTAAATAAGTAACTGCAAGTCCTGCAGGTTAGCATTGTTTAGTGATTGTTTGTAGGCAAGTGAGCAGGTGAGCAGAATGAAGGCTGTAAGCTTGGAAGTGGAGGGCATCAGGGTACAGCAGGAAGACTTCAGGAAATTTGAGAATGCCCAAGTTGAGCCTTTGGTCCATCAAGTGGACGAGTGTAACCGTCTTGGTCAAGGACTTATACAGTCTGCAACTGGAGGAGTGAATACCACAAGCCTCGAGAAGGATCTGGAAAAAATGAATGATAAATGGAACAGTCTTAAAGAAAGGGTGAGTCTTCATTAAACACACCCATTTTCAATGACATTATTTTCATGATGTTAGTTTTGATGTGGTGATTTCTGTATATTTTTAATTATTTTGTCTAAAATTTTATTAAAAATTTTGGTGATTTTTAAGATGTTTTAAGATATTTCAAATAATAAAGTATATGTGCAATTAATTTCTCTTCACCAAATATTAAATTGAAGTGTTGAATAATATGTAAATATGTTATTTTAATGGATCAAATTTTTTGATTGAATGGAAAATATACTTATTAGTCCACATATGTGCATATAAAATCGACACTTCAAATGACTATAAAATATAAGCAAAGGCATGATTCATCAGCTTGATCCCCATACAGAATAGAAAACTACTGAAAAAAAAAAAATTCAACCATATAAAGATATATTTTGGAAAAGATAGTGTGGGTGGAAATAATAACAAAATATTTTTACACCTAACACATGAGTTTTCCTCGTGCCTTCTTGGTCTCAACTGTCTTTTTTCTTTCTTTTTTTTTTTCCAAAACAGGTTCCATGCGACACAATTTCAATGACACAATACTACTGGTAGGCACCAACATCCCACCCACTGAAGATAGTAATTTTCGTAATACTCTAAGAATGCTGTCACACACATGAGTAACTAAAACTATTGTAGCTTTAAAAACCAGTCAATGTAGTTTTTAATCAGTAGATAACAAACATCTTTTACACAGAGCAAGTCATTGTTCCCTCGAGAGAACTTGAGAGGATGCAACCCTCATAACTCTGTTTTGACTCAGGTGCACTGCAATTACTCTTGCCATCTTTCGTTGCAATGAAGGCAAGTTGGGTTCTTTCAAAAGAACCAGTTGTTAACCTATGTGTACATTCAGAGCCATTTTAAGCCCACTTAGCTCTCTGTTGGAGAGTGTGCAAATACTTTATGCTCCATCATTTCTACATCCATTGCTGCAGTTGGACGATAGTTTGCTACCTGTTGACGTCAATTCAAAGGCAGTTCACATAAGTCATGATTCTGCAATGCCACCGGAGGTTCCCCTACAAGAATGTGAGCAGGAGTTAGAATATTGTATTCACTTGGATCAGTGGATAGCGAATAGAGTGGTCACGATTTCATGACTACTAATATTTGTGAAAACAATATTGACAACTCGTCAAACAGCAGCAGTGTTTACCCACAGGTGTTTCCAAAGGCCACCGAATTGTGACTTTGCAGTTGGATTAAATTGCCACTTGATGCCTTGATGCCTTGATGAGCTGGTTGAGCAGCAATGGCAGGACGTGCCATGGGTGATGCAACACGCTCTTGCCTCTCCACAGACACCCGGCTGCTTCATGCCTAGGGAATTTCCCTGGGCCGCCTGCTAGATGGCAACTTGCACTACACCCAGGCGCTTTCCACCCCTCTGGCTGCTGGCTGCGGAGGGGAATACATACAACCCAGTGCTCAGCTGCTTCGGCCATCTTCTCCATCTTCTCTCTCCACCTTTCCCTGCACCCCCTCCATGCTGGTGGTAAATAGTACCTGCTGTCCTTAGTTCTGGGCTAACTTGCACAGCTTTTGTGCAGGAAGCGCCCGAAACTAGATCTTTCACAGTCTATTAAGGTTCACTTTTCTGGTACTGTATTTGCGTAGCTCCTTGCTAACCCCAATACTCGAAGTTGAGATCAGACAGTAAGGGGTACCGATCGCACAGCCGCATCCACCAAGACTATCCTGCACCTTTTGTTGGCTACCTAGGTATGACTTATCAGGCCACAGTTAGGGTACAGGCTGAATGTTGTTTTATTGATCAGTCAATACACACATTTGTACTTGCACTCAGTCTTCTTGTGTTGGTCGGAATTTATGGTGACAGCTCGCCTAGCTGAACAACACAGGAGTGGTTTGCAACACTGCTGTTGCCACTTTCTGTAGTGTGCTTGGGTCTGCCGGTGACATCCCGCCCAGCCTACGCACTTGCAGGAAGCTTATAGCAGAAGATTCCTAGGGATGTGTACACGAACCTTCCAAGGGGACTTGGAGTTGCCAGTGACGTCTGGCCCTTTTTGCCAACCAAGGAAGGGGGCAACACACCGCAAAGGAGGCCGTTTCTCCCTGGGAAGCGACCCAGGCTCTTCCTCCAATTATAGGATACTAGCTTTTTTTACCCGCGGCTTCGCTTGCGTGGTTATAGTAGCAAACTTATAGGGAGAAATAATGGTATTTGTTAGTAGACAGACACCGATCATAAACACAGAACAGAGCACTAACGATGTCATTTTTTGGTGCTAGAATCGCTATTTTACATAGCCACTGGTCGTCATTTATATTTCTTTGTAGACCTGGGTAAACGCTAGAAATCAGTTCTTCATCACTCTGCACCAAATTACTAAAATCACCTGTTAGTGACACTCAACCCTCGGCATCTGTTTCTTACAACCCATTTCCAATTTTTAATAGTGTATCAGCATAATGTCCTGTGTCAACGTCATTGTAGAGGTGGACTCTCATATTTGTAGTCAAGCTGAATTATTTTGACATTTGCCCATAAGCTTGACGACATGAGACAGGTTTTAATTTCATCTACAGGTGTGCCCCTCTGAATCACCTGTAGAGTTTGGCGGAAGTCACCAGCCAGTAATACAACCATTCCTCCCATAATGTCTGTATTTTTTCGTATATCCTGTAGAGTTCGGTTTAGTGCCTCTATCGCTTTTTTGTTTGACATTGTGCTTCCGTCCCACACTAACAACTTACATTGACGCAGCATTCTACCCCGAGCGCCATTTTTACTTAAAAAAACGTTTCCTGAGGGAATGAGATATTTTTTTGTTTTTTGGGGATAAAAGTAGCCTATGTCACTTCCCGGCCCTCCAGCTATCTCTGCGCAAAAAATCACGCCGATCCGTTGCTTTGTTGCGACGTGAAAGGACAAACAAACAAACAAACACACTTTCGCATTTGTAATATTAGTTAGGATGATATTTCGCCGCCTCTTCTCTGAAGGCAATGGAATGAAGTCCTACGCCAGTATTCAATATCCTACGCAACTCTATGCTTCTTGTCTCGCAATTTTGATGGGCCAATAGTGGTTCCAAGAGGATACGGTCGGTTCAGAACAGACGTACGTGGCTTACAGCGCGAGGGGTTCTGGGTTCAAGTGCCGGGTGAGACACGGGTATGGTTTTTTCGTAGACTTGTTTCTAATGACTGACTCACCCTAAACGCGAAAATGCCACTGAAATATGAAATAATTACATCCTATCGAAATAATACAGCAATGCAAGTATTTATGTGGAAAGACTGGTTGGAGTCACTGCTTTCAACATTTTATAAAATTAAATTTTAAAAACTTAAATAAAAGTGTTTTATGTTATGCTCTTCCTGTACTGGGTCCACAGGTTCGATCCCAGGCTGATATGGGAGGACAATCTTCCTACGGGGATTAACTCCCGCGGAGTGCTGCGGCCGAACGCCATGTTCTGTGGGTTTTACACTTGCTACACCTCTTAATTCCACCATTGCTCCATCCCCACCTCACTTCATATATTATCCGAGCTGGCCGGAATGACAGGAGTGTGTAAATATGGCAGATTATTCAATGCATCCCCAACCTCCCACCGTATATTTGTACCCTGGAGGTTTATTATAGGTTTCTCGGAACTCAGCTCACGACCGGGAAATCGCGATTATCCTAACATTTCCGGTGTATCGTATTCCAACATAAAGATGACTTCTCGACTTTCGCGAGAAGACGATCGAGAACACTCGGCGGCTAATCATGTGGTCGAGAGCCGACTTCGCTATCGGCAAGCTCAGTTGCAACTTTGCCAGTGAGAATCGAGGAGGCTGTTGGCATTGGTGGTTTCATTCCATCCTATTTAAACTGGGCACGTAACATAAAGAACTTTATCATACACATAGAACGTAATTAAATGCATCTAATCTTATCACTACGTATTTGAGCATATACTTGATATGCAGGATGAGTATAAAAGAATGCCCCAACTTTGAAGGTCTATAATATCAAAACCAAACCACGTACGATCTTCCTTGACCAATCGAATGAACCGTGGAACCGTGATGTTTGTTTACCATATCTTCATAAATGTTCACTGTGACCAACATTAGCGGCCCGAATGGTGTCTACGCGATAATCAAACTCGTTCCACACTCTTGACAGCATGTCCGGTGTTACGGTTTGGATGGCGTCCGTAATTCCTGTTTTGAGGTCGTCAATGTTAGCCGGCAATGGTGGACGAAACACTTGATCCTTTATGTACCCCCCAAAACCAAATCACACGGGGTAAGATCCGGGCTTCTTGGGGGTCAGTGATGAAGAGCCTGGTCACCAGCTGCTCCTCGACCAATCCAGTGTTGCGGCAACGTCTCGTTCATGTATCCGCGAACATTTAGGTGCCAATGAGGTGGCACACCATAAAGGAAACATCAGACCGTCCCCTTCACACTGGCGTGTCGAATGTGAGATCGCATCGCTACCCCCTCACCGCCTCAAACCGAGAGTTACGAACGCCATCCAAACCGTAACACCGGACATGATGACAATAGCGTGGAACGAGTTTGATTATCGCGGTAATGTCGTTTGGGCCGCTCACGGTGGTCACATTGAACATACGTGTATGTGTGGTAAACAAACTTCACGGTTCATATGATTGGTCAATCAAGGTTGTAGGTTGTTTGGTTTTGATATTACAGACCTTCAAAGTTGGGGTATTTTTGTATACTCACCGTGAATCACTGTAACGCTCACGCATTACTTAAATGTAGAGGTGGTTCAGTGATAATGCCGTGCGACTGCTAACCACACAGCGATGTGTTTCAGGTACGAAGTTCGGAATGCAAATTTTTACTTTGCAAAACATTTTTAATTAACATGTCATAGTAAGATTAATTAAATGGGCAGCTTCTACGATTTTATGGCTAAATATATTACAGGATACACAATGGTAGCAGGTAGCACTTTACTTCACTAGTGGTATAGTCTGTTCAAGGTTTCTTCACACTTTATGAATCAAAAATTTGAAAAATCACTCCAGGGATGACGTGTTTGGTTGTTACCTAAATATTTCATGTTTTACAAGCGTTTTATGCTTATTTTTATATAGAAGTGCCTTATATTTGGTTTTACTAAGCTGTTACTTACATTCTATCCATATTTGTATGGCATTTAATTTATATTTAATATGAATAAAAACTGTCAGGAAATAAGTGTGTTGGTAGTCACCTTGTAAGAAATAGTCCTTATGCAAAGTATTATGCGACAGAGTGCGCAATAATGCGGAGCGTTGTACTTTTGGTACACATTTTTTTACTCTATTAAGATGTGTTTGCATGAGGCAGAGGAATATCCCGAAAGTAGAACTTCAGCAGGACTTCAGAAAAGTTGGAAGTAATTGTGAACCGACTATAGCAGAAATTCGAGCGTTTCTGCAATACAAATTTAAAATATTTCTCATTTTACAAAATTTGTTGTTTAGGCTTCACACAGTTTTTTGGGCAATCGTGCGTCATTTTGTACTTTATTATTGTACTTCTTAAAACAAAATGTTACACATCGTCTTTTATACATTTCATTGAATTAAATAGATTACATTGACGTTTATTGAAGTGGATATGGGACTGCTGGGTAACGAATTACATGATATTTAAATACAAGTTTTCATACGCCAAACAATTTTCGGTTAAATCAAGTAATGTTTTCAACTGCCAACCGGTGTGCACATCGCATTAACCATTCACTGCGCAGCAATTTTTCTAAGTAGAGATTATATAGCGGCCATGTCGAGAAATTTCACTCTGAATATCCCACGTTACACTCTAAAAAAAATATCTGGTAAACTTTCAAAACTGAATTGGAAGTTTGAAACCCATATATTGTATGGAAATAATACCACACATCTGGGTACAAATATGGAATGTTTATTGTCGTTGCTACTATACAAAGTTGGGAAGTTTCCAACGCATTTGACTGTTTCCTGAGCAAATGTGGGAATGCCAGCATGAATGTACAGTCAATAACCTTACCATTTGCGCTTTCTCATGCTACGTATACACTCATATAAAAAAATCGCAATTATATTCTTATACTGTACGCACTAATTCATTGAATAGTACTTTCTGAACAAGATAATTTATAAATAATAAATACAGAGCGTATGCATTTATACATTAACTGAACATTTAAATGGCACAGATTATGCGAAGAGCTTAAATTTCATTATGCCTTATTACAGGCACAGCGTGTTTTCACATTTGTTAAGTTGCCTGCCGGAATGAGGAAGACAGCTGTGTTTGTCCTTGCGCGGGAG
>NQII01006459.1:151092-165237 GCA_002778355.1 Clitarchus hookeri | reverse complement strand
GGGGTCTAGAAACCCGAACATTGCCGAGGCGATGCGGCTTCAAAACGAACGACAGTGCAGATAGAACACCTGTCAAAAAACTTGTCGTTAACTTCCGTAGTTTCCGATCGGTAGGAAAGCTGTCAGTCGGTATCGATATAGACACTTAACGATAGACTGGCCGAGAAACTTAGAATTAGCTCTAAGCTTGGAAAGCAAGAAATTCTTGCAGATGAACAACGACAAAAATGACACTGCTAACACGTGGTGTAGTTATTTTCACATTTCAATACTTCCACATTAGAGTTGGATTCACGAAGTGGCAATCATCACACATGACGATTTTCTGAAATACGTATTGTTCGGAAGCAGATATCACTCAATGATACTAAACTGTTTATAAAAAAATGGCTTCTTTGCCAAGGTTACACGCACCATTTAACAGGTGCATGGATATATGGAAGTCTTCGAGCTTTTTAATTAAACGTGTGCTTAGGAAAAGCAAAAGAATATATTTTGTTTCATAAAATATGTCTCTAAAAAAAAATAAAAAAAAAGAGTGGTCAGCATAAATTAGGTAAATGCAATACGTTTTTGAGAAGTTAACTTTTGTTGAAAAATTCTTAATTGCTAAGCACTGTTTAGTACTGTTTAATAACAATTAATTTTTTCAAGATAGAAACAACAGCGCGTTACGTTACTTTAGACGGTTCTTGTCAGCTCAACGACGAACTTCTCTCACCTGCTGCACGCCATCAGAGTGATAACCGCTCAATAGAGAGCAGAACAACGCAGCAGTTAACATCAACATCGTGGACGGACTAACAGTCGCTCGACGACAACGTCCACTATATAGCGATACACACAGCTACTGATGACGTATTACACCTCTATCGCCACACTCGAGATTACCAGATAGAAGTGAGCTCTCCACACGTTACGTGATCTAACGCACATATTACGTCGGCGACAGGCGATGTCAATTGAAACCAACGCTTGAGACACAAAATCATCGACTGTTGGTTTGCATGTTGGTCGTCACGTAGAACAATCTTCAGTTGAGTCCAAAATGTTACCTTTGCACGAGCTTCCTATCGCATTGGTTGAAAAGATAACAATCGTAACTAATACTACCTACACCGTTATTAATTTACACATTTTCGCATATCGTTGAAGATCTATGGTAGTGTAAGAACATAATATTTTTGCATATCGTCTAGCATAGGTAGTGAGACCCAAGTTTCACAAAGACGGCAATGTGCGTTGGATTCCTGGCAGAGGTCACGCCACGATTATCGTACGTGGGGAACACAGCAGACGTTGCCTTTGACAGGTGCGTTTTCTCTGGGTGCTCCCGTTTCCCTGAACTGCATTCCATCGTCGCTTTATCCCAGTACCACATTCCACGTTGCACTCCAGACTGATAGAAAATATCCAGTGAAAATTGCAGACTGGTAAAACATTATCCAGAGATCTTCGTAAAACTTCTGACATTGCGTTTTCTTGAATAACGGACTTTCCATACATTTCACAGAACTTCCATTTAATTCGTGAAAACTCACACAGAGACACGCAAAGACACACGCATACACACACAAACGCACAGACAGGAAAGTGATCTGATAAACTTTTCTTTACCTCATAAAATATACTAAAAACTGACTAACATGATGGTTGTCGCAGCATTTCTATTTTTAGCATTTCGGGTATATATTCATGTTTTTTTTTAAATTTTAATTTCGTGAAAGTATAGCTTTTGTCAGTTGTAAAACCTAATATAAATAAACGTCCTCACTATAGTAACAACGCGTGATTATAACAGTTCTCTGCATTATTCGCAAGTTTTTGTTTCCATAATTTATGTTTGCAAGAAACCATTTAAAAGTTGCAACACAAAGGTTTGTTACTGAGCAGCTGGCATGTATCCCAATTCCCTCTCCATCCGAAAAGAAATACGAAATTATTAACCGTCATATGTAATGTGATTTATACATCTAAAATTCAACGTCTCTCTGTCTGTCTGTTAGTGCGCTTATCACTCGAGAACCACGTATCCTTTTTTTTTTTTTACTAGCTAGGTTCTCTGGCCAGGTTTTAGTACATATTTTGTTACGTTAAGTAACACAAGGAATAAGCAGTGACGATAGTAGTGAATCAAGTCGGAAAAAACGTTTGCCGCCAGCTTGCTCTCTTGCAATACGCTGTCTTAACCGTTAAGGATGGAACAATATCACGTAGTAAAGAATTGTGTAGAATCAAAACACCTGAAAAAAACTCCGTGGTAGCATATATCTATCTATAACAGAGGAATACCAATAAGCGTTTTTACCATTTAACTTCTCAATAAATAAAAAAGCAAAATTCAAGTCGTTGTTTCCCCATACAGCATACAATTCCCGCCTAAACTTTAAGAGATATCAAAAGTTTTGTGGAAAAGTAATTTTTTTAGAGTCGGTTGGCAGNGGGGGGGGGGGGGTGACTTTAATTTTAAAAAAACCTATGCAATACTTGTGTAGTCCTCGCGAGCGGAGCCGCGGGCACAGATATTGTATTAATAATATCATAAGAAAAAAGACAGCGTGATGTGTTTTACTGACTACGCAATTTATGAAAGTGAGATATTCAATTACTGATCCTGCTCATCTCTAACTACTTTGTCTGTGACTATAAGGGAAAATAATCCTTTTGCTTGGCACTAAACAACGTGTATTCTAAATATCCATGATTTTTATTTTGAAAAGTGTTTTTTTAATATGATGGTTTGAAAGTTATAGAAATAGAAACGATGTCACATAAGTAATATATACCTAATCGAAAACAATTTTTACCTATTCAAAATTTTTTTTTTAGGTAGGCCTATTTATATAGCCGAACTTTAGAAGCGAAGCGCACGGCGATTTTTACTAGTTTAATGAGCTCTTGAAGGATTTCTCACAAACACTTTTTTAACATTTTCCCCTCCATAAGGAATGGAATTTTGAAATATTTTGAAATCCTTTTTAGATGTTTATGCAAATTACCAATATTTTAAAGTAAAGTGCATAATTATATATTTATGGGCGAATGATCTATTGATGAATACTCGTAAAATCATTTTACATATTTTCGCTATGTTAGGGGTTGAAATAAATACAATTCTTCAACTAATTTGACAGTTTTTTGGGATTTGTATAAGTAAACTTTTAAAGTAAGGAACATAGCGATATTTTATCGGGTTAATGAGCTAATGAGTAGTTCTCAAAAATGCATTTTACTCTTTTCACCTTCTTATGAGTCGAATTCTGAAATATTTTTTCTTAGTGGGTGCCTACACGCTAAGGGAAACCATTTATATTTTTTTGTCCATTGGTTTGGGCTGTGCGTTAATGAGAGAGTGAGTTATTTAGTCAGTCGTGTTACTTATTTTGAACGTAGAGATTATCCGCGAAATAAATTTTTGAGGCGAAATGGAACTTTGTTATTAACGATGTCGCCATGAGTGTCCTTTGAATACCTCATTACTGTGTTTATATAAATACAGGTGAAAAATGTGTCGCTATGAATGACATTGGGAAGACAATGGCCCACGTATTGAGGTCTATTCTAGCAACACAATCCACGGAGAAAATATACTTCTTAAAATGCCCAAAAAAGGGAATATTATAATTTGACATATTTCCGCTCAAATAAACGGCGTCTGGAATATATTTTAAAAGTATATTTTATTTTTCACCATAAAGATACTCTTCAACTCTTTGCTCAACGATAACATTCTGATGACGAACTCTGCTACGCGTTAGTTCCGCTATCTCGTGATGCTCGAAGTGAACTAGACTTATGTGAAAACTTGAAACAAATAAATTTTAAAAGTGTTGTACTAAAATTAATAATAATAAAAAAGTACCTCTTATAATTGAAATTTAACGAAATATGAGACCCGAAACACTCTGTAACAATGGAAACATACTTATGGTTATCGAAATAATTGGGAACACCTGAACCAAGATGATTGGTGTAGCTCGGGTCGTACTGAGACCGCGGAAACAATTCGTTGGAGATTCTGACCGAGTTCTGGCGTCGCGACGCCTGTGTGACGTCAGCTCTGCTGTTCTTCGTCGCAAACCTCTTCGACACTCGGCGACCCCGAGCTCTGTGAGGATTGGTTCTGGTCCAATATTTTCCTGTTACAGCATCAGTCACATCCTCTTCAACGTCCTAGATGTAAGAGATAGGACACTGTGACTTAACGGGATAACATTTTTGCATTTACAGCGCTGCTGTGTCAGTTTTGAATACTCTGTTTCAGATATAGCCGCCTAGAAAAGTTCCTTGAGAAGCTGAGACGATTCCGAGAAAGATGCCAACCGTTGACAGTGTATAACCCTTACTCATCGACGGGGGGTAGCCGGCAATACAATACCTCCTAAGTACCGCCAATTTGTTGATATTGCAGTTTGCAGATAACGTAAATCCAAAAAATCAATTTTTTTTTCTCCCAATGTTTATGAATAATTCTTAATGTAATTCACAGTTCCACTGCTTCTCCCACTCGCAAAAAAAAATGAAAAAAAAAATCAGCAAGATACTGTGTTAACCTATTCGTTACATGTATCGAGTGTTTTATATATATGACGCCCAGGAAGGAGATATTTGTCCAAAACTGTACACAGTAAAGCTCACTTCTCAGTGGCCTTATCCGTGCTGTATCTAAATGTTATATATTGTTCATATAAGTATCCCCACAGCACATTGGCTGTAATAGTAAAACAAGTGTTTTGCCTATTCCGATACAGAACGCTTTGCTAAGTTTCTTAATACCAAGCCACACATTTAAAATGGCTTCAAATAGTGCATATATTTTGTGGCGTGCTTATCAAAAGTTACTTTATAAAAAACCATGGAAAGCCACAGCAAAAAAGTTTTTAATTTTTATAACTGACAGTTTAAAAAAAAAGCAAAAATCTGTGTGATATTTTAAGATAGGTCATATCATATTATCCTTCAAGACAAACTATTTTATTTGTCCAAGTGAAATAGATTCCATTATTTCTAAAATGATTAGGGCGACTTTTAATATACTTGAAATGACGAAAGAATGTGGTTTTTAGAGTTATAAAATTCTGTCATAATAATAGTAACACATTTTCAGCCTACCTTTGAAAGCATAAATAGGCTCAAGAGACAACAACATTTCTGAGTGTACTTTAGTGTGTGCCATTCTAGTTTCTGTAAAACATTCTGGTATTTACAAACTCACCCTTTGTTTTTTAATATTTTTATCCTCGTCAATGACAACGTTGAAACGATTTTAATCAAACTTAGTGTACAAAAGTATCTACTTCGTATGCGTTAAACTATCACTACCCAACAATAAAAATTTTTGTCTCTTTCCTGGTTCTAAATAGCCAATTCTTACTAATGTTGGGTCGAAAAAAACGAATATGTTGATGAAATTTCTTTATTAGCTCTTGCTTTCAATATACACAACAGCCCACACATCAATTAAAAGGTTAATTGAAGAAGAAAAAAATTCCTGTGTAATAAATATAATACAATAGGTCATGTTTCATTAAACAATGTTTCTTTTTCAGAAAGCAGCGGTTGTTTTTAGCCTTTTTCCTGTGAATGTTTCCTTTTGGATTGCCTCTTGCACGTCAAAGCCGGAGCATCTCTTATAATAGTTCAGCAGTAGTCCCAACGACCCTGATATCTTCGTTCCATTGCAGAGATATCTCGGTGAAACCTTTCACCGTGCTCATCGCTTACAGATCCACAGTTTTTAGGGAAAAAAATCAAGATGGGAGTTGAGGAAATGAAATTTAAGAGACATATTGCATCCAGGGTCACGGAACTTTTGTAGGAGTTCTTTCACCAACTGTTGGTAGTTCTCGTCTTTTCTGTTTCCTTGAAGTCCTCGTACCACACCTTTAATTGCTTCCCAGGCTGCATTCTCTATCCCCTCCAAAATTTTATCAAAAGTAGGGTCCTTCATTATTGTGCGTATTTGAGGGCCCACAAAGATTCCCTCCTTAACCTTTGCTGCACTCAATCTTGGGAATTTCGCTCTAAGATATTGGAAAGCCTCTCCATCCTTGTTCATGGCTTTCCCGAAGTTCTTCATTATTTCCAGCTTAATGTACAGGGGTGGTAGCAGAATGTTATTCAAATCTACTAGAGGCTCATTTTGGAAATTTCTCTCCCCGGAATTTAGATTTCTTGAAGACCATTTGTATTTTACGAAGTGAGATTTTCAATCTCGACTGGCCCACAAACACAGAAAACAGCAGTACTTGGTATAGCCTAACTGCATTCCCAGGAGTAAAGCAATAACTTTCATGTCACCACAGATCTGCAATTTATGATCCTCGTATTTGATAGACTCTAGAAGTAATATCACATTCCCGTAAGTTTCCTTCGTGTGAACGGAATGTCCAATGGGAACGGAAGGAAGGAGTTTGCCGTTGTGTAGTAAGACTGCTTTCAAACTAAGCTTGGAAGAGTCTATAAACAATCTCAACTTACTTGGATCATAAGTTATATTCAGGGAATTCATCAAGACGTTGACATCAATACAAGCAACCACATGTTCTTTCTTCGCAAAGAAATGAAGAAGATTATTGTGGCGAGTCCTGTACTCTGTGATCTTGACTTCTGGTTGGAGTAGATGCCATTGCTGCAGTCTTGATGCCAGAAGCTCTGCTTTTTCCTTTGGCAAGTCAATGTCTCTTACGAGATCAGTCAATTCTGTCTGATTTAGTCTGTGGGACTCATTCAAATCTTCTGCCTCGAAATCTGGGTCATAGGAAGTCTCAGGTCTAACGACTTCTTCTTCTTCAGCACCATCCTCTTCAATCTTATAATTTTGAGGTGGTTCAGGAATTGGCGGATTAGCCGAGTGAGGAACGGGCCTAATGGCTGATGGAACGCAGAGATACTGTACCGATTCTTTCTTCTTTGTTGTCCAACCTCGATTCATGTGGGGCGTCATGCAGAAATAACAATTGTCGACAAAGTTTGTAGGCTCACGCCAAACCATAGGTATAGCAAACTTCATTGCTCGTTTCTTCCCACTCAGCCACTCTCGCAGTCTCACTGAGCAAGAGTTACAACAAACATGTAGGGCCCACGATTAATCCTGGTCACCTACCTTCACACCGAAGTAATGAAAGTAAGCTTCCTTTACAACTGGGCTGATGGTTCGCTTCTGGGCTTCAAAAGTCATTTCACCACAGACGTAACAAAAGTTGTTGACGACATTAACACACTTCCGTGGCATTCTGATCTGAAAGCAGAAAATGGAAAATTTTAGTGATCTGTTTGAGTGATTAATTCTGAAATAACAAGTATAAAAAAAAACACTTTTAAATCGTAAATTTTTTTATTAATTTTTAAAATGTTTGTATTTGAAAGCCCATATTTTTCTGGAAAAAAAAAAACTATACCAAGATTGTTAATGTACATCCACTACACCCGGTTGAAATTGCAAGCGCATATGGTCAAAATGTCAGAAATCGTAATTGAAATATAGCCTCAAAACCGCAATATTCACTGGTTTAAAACTCCAAAGTGGCCTTAAACATTTGAAACTTGATTCAAAAGGTCAAACAAAGTTATGGATACCGTTGATTGGACTGATACAGTTAATACAGTTAAATTGCTTACCTCCAGTTGTAAGGCGAATAGCAGAGAATGTCACCTGAATCGTGAACTGTTGTTTTTTTTTCGTTCTACTGACGTTCTCACCCGTTCAAAAGACGGTCGGTCCCAAGGCCGGTGCTTCCATCTGCCGGGGAAAAAGAACGTCAAAAAGATTCTACACAGGAGTACCAACTTTCGAACATTCGATTTCCCACAAGCCAGCCATAGTGAGATTTCCAAGTTGGTTCTTATCTTGAAAACAAGAACTAATATCAACTTTGTATGGTGATTTTCGTGTTTAGCGAGACAAAATACTTCGGAAGTTACTATTTTTGAGCCCGAAACATTTTTGGTGTTGGGTAGTAAGTAATTGAAGTAATCTTTCGCTGTTCTGGGAATCAAAGCTACCAAGGAATTATTACATAACCTGCATTATACCTCAGGATCAATACTGGACTATATATATATATATATATACACACTTAAAGTCGTAATTTCGTGGCCAATGAGCAGATACGAATGATTGGTATGATCTGAAGGATAATTTGTTACGTAAGGTCAATGAGGTTAGGAAGAGGGTTGGTTGAGGTGATTACTACTCTGTAGGGGAGAGCAAGGGGTTGAATATGTCCCTCGATTTTAAAATTTTTTTATGTTGACTTTTCTCGATTTTTTATTATTAGGAGGGTTTAGGGGAGGGGAAGAGGGTTGGTCAGGGTGGTTGGGTAGTGTGAGGTTAACGTTATATGTTCCTCCATTTTCCGATTTTTTTTTATTTGCTTGGAATTCACTTGTCTGTGTTAAAAGCAAAGCTGTCAGATAAACTCAAGTTAACGACGTTTGTTACTTCCTTAGTAACTAATTGCAATGTACTTCGAAAGCAGCAATCGAATTCGGACTATTCGCCAAATCCAAGATGGGATTATCTGCGCACGCAAGTCGGTGCACGTCCATGATGGTTGATATACGCTATCCCGCGCGCAGGCGTGAACAATAAGCCTCAAATACACGTGCGATCGTGTCAGGTCACTGCAAATAATACAAACAAATCCACGTGTATTACAATTACGCCAGTGTGATGTGCATAGATTATCCACATATGATAACCACTGACCAAGATGACGTAATTCAACTTCCTTTCTTAGCGCATGACGCCAACTTCGACTCACTCATAGGCAATGGAACAGTCAAAATCAGGTGGTCAAACAGTGACGTAAAAGTTATTTCACATTTGGTTCTCCAGTAGATCCTTACTTTTACAGCAGTACAATTTTGTGGATATCTTAACATAGAGTTGCCTCTCAGTATCCGGTCTAAGGAAATGCACGAACAGTACAACGATACATATTTACATGAACAGTCCATAACCTACAGTTCAGCCCACTTGGTTTTAATTGCGCTGGTGACAAAAAATGCTACGTCGAGAAGTGGAGATTGGATACTGAGCAGCCTGCATGCGCACTCAGTCCCGTATTCCTACTACGGCGATAATGAATACTTATCCCAACTATCCGATGTACCAGTTTTATAAAAGCTCTGCCCTCACTGCCAGTAGCACTGCGTGGAACACAGATAAAGGATTCGTACACCCGTGTTCGTAAATGCCACTGCACACTTATAACAGACACGCAAACGTAAAATATCCTACTAATATTATAAATGCGAAAGTCTGTGTGTGTGTGTGTGTGTGCGTATGTATGTATGTTTGTTACCACTCAGCACCATAACGGCTGAACGGATGTTGATGAAATTTTGTATGTAGGTACTGTCGTTCCTGGAATAGGACATTGTATGCTTTATATCCCGGAAAATTGTACGGTTCCTGTGAAATAACAACAAAACCTAATTCTGCAACGGCTGGGAACGTGTAATACCAACATACACCAAGTTATCTGCAAAACCATTAATGTTGTATACAAATAAATTTGTATAACATTGTTATATTAGAGATGTACGAATGTGGATAAATCGAAGAAGGTAGGTATATCAGGATTGTGGTAAATGGAGGTCCATAATATCCGCCTATCCCTCTGGGAGACAGGCGTGACGTGTATGTATGTATGTTATATGTAATAGTAGTTTACTAATTTACTATCATATAATATTATAATTGTATTTTCCCAATTAATTTATTACTGTATCGCTGTAAAAACTAAATTGTACCCGGGCGAAGCCTGGCCGGTTCGCTAGTAAGTTATATTACGTCCTTATGTCTTAGACTGTAGCCGTTTCCTCTCATAGTTATTACATAGCAGCAGTGCCAACCATGATTCCTGAAACAACCCAAAAATTGTTAAGCTACTCTTTTAATAGATACTGAGGTTTTTGTTTCTCTATTTCATTAATTGTGAGATACATTTGTCTTAAATCGAGAAATCATTTGTGACAGCCTGTATATTCAAAGTTATTTTGTATAATACGGCTGTTTTCGTACTTCAACTAACTACTGAATTTTCGAATGAAGTCAACATTCACGCATCATTCAAAACAGACTCCATCTGCAGCGACAGGTGCCTGTAAAAGATCTAGATGTTTCTCAATCCTGCCCCTGTAGAGACGTAGCCCTTGCGTCTCAAGCAAGACCTGGACGACTATCTCTGCACTACCCTGGTTGTTGAACCTTCTCTCCTTCACACAGCGACTTAGATACGAGGGCCAGTTGGGAATTATTTTTCACTAGCCTGCCATCTGCAGGAGACTTCATTGTCAACGACGTAGGTGGACAGGAACCCGTTGTAGTCTACTTCGACACTGATACATTTGTCTCGCCACTCCACGAGCTGGAAGCGCAATTGCTGGTAAAAGTCAGTGTCCTTGGTGCACGTAGTTATTGTTGGCGAGACGGCACCCATAGTGGCCTCCTCAACAAAGTGCAAGTCGCTGGGCGCCAGATCGGGACTGTAAGGTGCGTGCTTGAGGCACTTCCATCCGATGATGACAATATTGTTGACCGTCACCTCCGCAATGGTGGGTCTCGCATTGTCCTACATAAGGATTACACCAGTGCGCGGCATTTTCCCGAAAAGACGTTTGGCCGGACAGACGTTTGGCAGAACTGGCGTTTGACAGAACTGGCGTTTGGCATAACTGGCGTTTGGCAGAACTGGCGTTTGGCCGAAATGGCGTTTGGCCGGACAGGCGTTTTGCAGAACAGACGTTTAGCAGAACTGGCGTTTGGTAGAATTGGCGTTTGGCAGAACTGGCGTTTGGCAGAACTGGCGTTTGGCCGAAATGGCGTTTGGCCGGACAGGCGTTTTGCAGAACAGACGTTTGGCAGAACTGGAGTTTGGCAGAACTGGCGTTTGGCAGAACTGGCGTTTGGCCGAAATGGCGTTTGGCCGGACAGGCGTTTTGCAGAACAGACGTTTGGCAGAACTGGCGTTCGGCAGAACTGGCGTTTGGCCGGACATGCGTTTTGCAGAACAGACGTTTGGCAGAACTGGCGTTTGGTAGAACTGGCGTTTGGCAGAACTGGCGTTTGGTTGAAATGACGTTTAGCAGAACTGGCGTTTGGCAGAACTGGCGTTTGGCAGTACAGACACTTGGAAGAACAGGCACTTTGCTGAAAAGGCATATTACTGGACAGAAAATTCTTACAGGCGAGTTTTCAACCAAAGTGTGGGTACCCGATGAATCCTGCTGTGAGAAGGCCAAGTATCTTGAATTGAATTGGATTTTTTAGTCGTGTCAGCAGCCAGCAGTGTCGTTCACCTACTAGTTTTACGTGTTCTCCGGAAATAAAATGGGGGAACATTTTTTTTCGATTAACCCTCGTACATAATCATGTGGTGGTCTGGTTGTTCTGCCAAGAGCAGATAACTCTTCTTTTGACCACCAAAAGTTCCTTTTTACACAACGAGTTTGTTATTTGCTCTATACCTCTTAGAACAATGGTTGCTTCAGCTTGTAGGGTTTCCGAGAGAATACTGGGTTCATGCAGACCTCATATATTTAATAGTGAGGTTTAGAGACAAATAAAGTTCAGAGGGAAAATAAGTCAACAGTATGATTTATAATCCTTCAATACGTTTTAATAAAAAAAATTTTTTCAAGATTTTGGAGCCTGCTGCATCTTTCGACTCGCTGAGTTATAATAAAATAGGTCTTACGTGTTTTGAACTAACCTTTTTTAACCTATAATTAAGATTTTACAATTTAACATATGGAATCAATGACACACAATGAAATATATCATGAATCAACGAGTAACGTATGATAATCTGGTATTTCTGCCAACTCATTAATTGTAATTTTATTTCCACCGCAAATTGATTGATTATATTTATTATTTGCATGACAGTTCTATTGTCAGAATTCTTTGTTAATTAGTTACTTTACGGACTTGTAATGTTATGGAAATATTTGTTTATTTTATTTTTTACATCTTTAATTACAGCTTTAAAGTTGAGAATGACCACAGATTGAAATATTTTCAGAATTGTTAAATTGATTTAATGTTTTAACGCAAACTTTTATGATAGCAGTGTTCAACAAATTGATAACGGAATCTTTTTAAATGTAAACATTGATCGATAGTTGGCAGCTTAGTACAATATGTAATATTTAGCAAGGGCATTTTTGGAAGTGCTTCGCCTATTGTGCTATGGCAAATTCAAACTGGACTGTGTTGAGAAATCATCTCTGTTCTTAAAACTTTTATTTCGGCATATTGGATCCTGAATTTCAGCGCAAAATATAATGTAAAATTGTCATTTAAAGTGGATCCTATAAGCAAGATTTATCCAGGACATTATTTAATGCCGCCGGTATGCGAGTGGCGTAACAGGAGAATTCCGGGAAAGTTAATTAGCAGAAAAGGGCTTTCCGAGTTGATACATGACCTGACTGATAGCAATTAAATTGCTATCTCTAACTACGAGAACAATCTTGCTCCAGAATAACTACAGTTGCAGATAAGTAAAGACTGAAATAAGTTCCAGATGACAGCACCCCTATATAATGTGATTTCTCCAATATAGTCTTCAAGAATTCTGCATGACCTTGTAAAGTGTGCCTACATTTCCTTAACAAATATATATTTAATGTTTCTAACTAAATACTTTATAAATCTAAGAAGCCGAGGCAAGAAAAGTTATTTGCTGATAAATGGAGTAGAATGAAGGGAAAATTTTTTTGGTTTATTGGACATTATATAATTTTTTACTTAGTGTTAAAAGGCTAACTTACGCTACCAAATTTCAACTGTTATTACAAGTATATTCTGAGTTGAGCGTTTTATAATTGAGTTGCATGTATTCTTATATCTGAAAATTGATTACTTATGTTTTTTTTTCAAAACTTTGCAATGATATAATCAAACGCTACTCTTTAACTGAACTGCTTTATTGGTTGGTAGTTTGCTCAGAAGTGTTATTTTTTAATTGTATTTGTAGTGTTGATGTTTACTGATCTCATGTTAATGTGGTCGTTATGCAACAAGTTTTACTTTTTTTCACTACAATATACTAGTTTCCTATATAAAAACTTGATTAATTCACAACTACTCCCGAATAATCCCATATACCCCAATACACACACTTATATCCATTTCAAATGCAAGGTATATTATGGTGGACATTTATAAAACAACTAGCTTTTGCCCGCGACTTTGTCCGCGTGTATTTCGGGTTTTCGTTTCAGCCCTCTTTTTAAATTGTAGGTAGGCCTAGGTCTTTAAAATATAATGTATATCTTCAAATAGAAAGCGGAATGAAAGGCAAGTCCAAAAATAAGAATATTGTGGCAGTTAAATTTTTATTTGTTATTTGTAATCGGCCATGTCAAAATGTAAGTTAATATTTAACAGCACTTCTTCGTAAACAATGCTCTTTGCCATTCTAAAGGGTGGCGCCAACACAACCAGGCTAAGTGGTGAGCTCACACGCCGTATGTTGAAGGCTGAATCATACCGACGCAGTACTTGTTTAGTGTGGTGTATTGTAGCCGCTACTATCTTGTGACATACCTGAAAATTCATCTCAGTTATTTATCACAAAATTGGAAATTTGTTTACACACGCCTATTGCCAATTCTTGTGCGTCGAACATTAAAAAAAAAGGACTGAAATAGGCAAGCTCCATCGCCAATAATTGTCACAACAATTTGTCGCAACAATTGCCCAATTATATTTATTATTTCAACAACAGTTTTTTTAACAAGAAAGTATTTATAGTTACAAAAAAAAATATTCAGATCAATTAAAAGTAAAAACAAATCCAAAAAACAATACAAAATCGAAAAAAAATATATTTGTGTAAGCCGATGGTGTATATGTAGACTTTTCGTTATATCTCGGGGAAGTAAATATAAATTAAACTGTTTTTGTGTTTATTTTTAAGAAACTGTATTACGTTTTACAGCACTTCAAGAAATTTCGAGTTAATAGTACCAACCAGTATTTCTTTCATATAAAATTGCAAACTCATTTCACCCATTTAGTGGTTAAATTTTGCCTACATTACATAATGAATGATTCCTCCAAATTCCATGATTCTAGGACCAATGGTTGATCCTGGGAGTTGATATGTCAGACAGTCAGTTTTTTCTTAT